>CAUYRH010026130.1:0-44683 GCA_963574655.1 Perodicticus potto
CAGGGTCATGTGCTGCAGACGTGTAGATTTCCACAGCAGGTAACACTCTTCAGCCAGTTTCCTGTTGGCTGCACCACCTTTTGTTTCCTGGATTGCTTCTTCCCAGTGTGCAGTCCTTAGATCAGTAATGCACGTGCTGTAAGGATGAGACACTCCTTGCCGAGTTTAACTTGAACTTTATCACAGATTTCAGCCTCTTCTTTATAATGGAATTTTGACTGTAAGAGCTTTATGACCTCCAGCATGCCTCTCCTGCTCGCCCCCGCCGTGTCGATGAGCGTGTAGTCCAGGTCGAAGGAAACGGACTGCACGCGGCTGAGCCCCATCTCGCCAGCTGCCAGCCCGCGGAGCCCCCCACCTCCCAGCGGCCGCCCGCGCCTGCGTGCGGAGGGCGGGGTGGGGGAGGCGCGGGCGGAGCCGCGAGGTCACCTGACCCTCTCGGAGGGCCTGCTGCGGCTCGCCCAACTCCCCAAAAGTTACTATTTTGAAATATGCATAGTGTTATCTAAAATAAAGGCTTGCCCTCAAGGGCAGTACTTGCACAGAAACTTCTCTGACCTAGGAGAAGGGCGATTGGACTTCTAGGAAAGAGGTGCGCACTGGTCAGCTCTTCTCCTCTACCTCATCTCCTTTTAAATTCCCAGGGAGTTGGGATAATAGCTAAGGAGAGAGGCTTTTCCCAAACACTGCCTCCTCATTGTGTTGTCTGAGTAAACTCTAGCCTCTTCTCTAGGGGAGGAAAAATGGCTAATGAATGCTTCTGGAGGTCACAGCCTAGGAACTGAAGCCCACTGAGAACATGAGATTGAATCCTAAGTACAACTGTAAAATGCCTTCTCTCCTCATCACCTTACCACCACTTTGTTGGAGCAGCATGGTGACAGCTTGAGGTAGTCACTGAAATAACTGAAGAGAGCAAGGGAAGTTTTAGCCCGAAAGGAAAAGTTTATTTTAACAACTTGGATAGTAAGCTGGGCCCCATCCTAGCAACTGCAGGTGCTATAGAGAGGGATTTTATACATAATTTATGAGGGGTATCAGTTGCTTCTTAGATGTTTCCCAAGATCCTATTCAGACTGTTTTCTAAACAACCCAAGTCAGTATAACATATGACCACAACTGTCCATGTCAGAAAGTCCTTGGGACACTGATTAGCCTCTATCTCAAGGCAACCCAATTGATTAACCCCATTCCCATGACAATTCAGGCCAGTCTGAGTCAAGCCAGTCCAAAAATAGCCAAAATATCCTAACCACATCTGGTACCCACCCTGTTCACATCTAATTACCTAACCCAACAACATCAGTAGGACTCCAGAACAATGATAGTGGATTAGAGACAGAAGAACTGCAAGACTCTCTTTAAGAAGGAATTCTTAGGAAACCAAGAGACAATGGGGAAGTAAAAAACAAAACAACAGACAGATATGGAAATAAGGAAACTGAAGCCTCTACCACTTGCAGCTACAGCCAATATTAAACATAGCGCAGAACTAGAGATTAACATAAAAGTTCAGACTAAAAGTCTGTTTACCTCAGTTGCTATTACCAGATATATCATGTTCACCTTTCCACAAAAAATTACATGGCATGTTAAAAGGCAGGAAGTCAGTCTGAAGAGAAAAGCAAACATCCAAATCAGACTCAGATATGACACGGATTTTGGAATTATCAGATAGGAAATTAAAATAATAATGATTAATATATTAAAGACTCTAACTGAAAAAGTAGACAATATGCAATTATCAATGGATAATAAAAGCAGACATGGAAACTCTAAAAAAAGAAATGAAAAGAAAATGTTGGAAACAAAAAAGGAAAAACACTAAGAAAAATTAAGAATGCCTTTGATGGGCTCATCAGTAGACTGCCCAGGGCTAAGTAAAGAACTGGTGAGCTTGAGGATATGTCAATAGAAAATGAAATGCAAAGAGAAAAAAGAATGGGTGGGTGGGTGGAGGAACAGGGCCTACTTATCCATCTCTCTGGTTAGAGAAGTCTTGTTTCTCAGTTGTCCCAAAATCTGTCCAATGACACTTACTCCAGGAAAGCAACCTCTAACCTCTTACCAGGCTTTGGAGTAAATAGGCATTTTTATTCAGTGCTTTCATGATAGTCTATAGTTTTCCTTAATAGTATTTATCAAAATTATAATTTAAGGATTATTTCTTACACTACCTCCATCACTGAAAAAGTTACTACACTAGTCTTTCTAAGAGAAAGAAAATTCTTTTCTAGAAGAAATATTTTTCTAGATGGACAACAGGCAACACAGATCTCTAATTTCTGAATGAAGGGAAGAAAAGTGAACCCTCAGTACCCCCAGTTTTCAACCTAGAGGCATTTTATCATTTTATCAAACCAGTGACATCACTTGTTCCAAGAATTGAGGACCTGTGAACAATGTCAGTAGTCAGTTACTAAGGCAAATGATTTTAAGTGGTTTTCCTGGGCTCTTGATGAGTAAACAGATGTTAGTGGTACTTCTTGGTGGTTATTTGATGAGTTAACAGTATTTGAAACAAATGAAGAATAGATTGTGTGGAACAACCACAAGCAGGAATATTTTCAAAGAAGTTAAGAAAATACTAATTTAGTATAGCCCAAAATGAAATCTGTGTTCCAACTGACTGTGGTAAAAATAGGTGAAAAGCCTTCTTTCTGAGACTTAAACCTCGTGAAAATCTAAGGTGTTAAAAACCTGTGGTTATTCATCAGCAGGAACTATGCAGAAAGTATTTGCCTTATTGAACACAAGATGTCAGCAGTGAACTTTATTTGCTCTTGTGGGCTTAACTATTGTCAGTTCCATGAATTTCTTTCCAAAATAGAAGTCAAATATCCTTACTTGCTCTGCCACATAGAAGTTCAATGACCTAGCAATAGTAAAGTTTTACTGCAGTATTTTAAGCATACGGCTGAGAATGAAATTTTTTTTTGAATAAGAATTCTGTTCAACCACTATTATCAAACATAAGAAGGCTGGGAAAATTAGCTTTTGCTGCAAACTGTTTCTTAATCAATTCAAGCTAAAATTACAAAGAAAATTAGAGCTTATGGGAGGAACACTGAAAGTTTCGAGATAACACAAAAATTAAGAAACATGAAATCATTTTGATTACTGTATTTTCTCAAAATAATTGCTGTGACATTCTTTGCACTTCTACATTCTTATAAACCATTTTTGAAAACACTCTTTCCACTCATTTTCTTCAAGTGCTGTAAGCTCACTTTCATAAGTGTGAACAGCTTCTTCATTACTAGAGAACTACCCACAGAATTTTTTACTCTGGGACCAGGGCCAGGTCCGGACTTTAGGGTAGATGAGTTCTAAGTTTAACCTCTGTGGACTCCAGGAACTGAATGGTGATGTTGGCTGTGTGGGCAGACATACTGTCATGGTACAAGATGGTCCCTTGTAGTCCTGTCGTTGGCCACCATTCTTGAAGCTTCCTGAAAGCTTTTAGTAGGCATACTCTGAGCAGTAACAGTCCTTTGTTCCTCCAGAAGAATAGTTGCAACATAACTGCTTAACAAAGTTGCCACCATTTTATTTCCAATACTTTGGGGCTACTTCACTTTTGTTGGTACATTTTTACTGGAAAAAATCCACACTGTCAACTGATGTTTATTCTCTGTATCAAACCAGTAAATCCAGTTTCATCACCAGTAAACAAAGTCAGAAACGTGTACATTTGCCTCCATCGAATCCCACTAGCTTTTCTTCACACCATTCAACATAGATACCCTTTCGCTCATCTGTCAAAATGTGCGGCACCCATGGGGATGAAACTTTCCTGACTTGAAGATAATCATGCATGATTTTGGACATTGCTGTTTGCTGGTGATTCAATCTATATTGCTGCTTTAATGTCCTTAAATGTCACTTGATTATTTTCACAAACATTTTTTTCACAGTGGTGATTTTTTTCAGTCACTGCAGTTGCTGAAGCCCACTCCTCTCCTCATCTTTCAGTGAAGTTCAGCCTTTTCTAAATCCTTGGAACCACTGAAAAATTATCGCATGGGAAGAAGTAAGGTCCCTGAAAGCCTGTTGTAAATGCTCAAAACTTTGAGACTTGTTTAACCCACCTTTAAAATCATAGAAAATCACTGCACAAAAGTGCTCTCTTTCCAGGTCCATAGCTGATGCCAACTGAGTGCTGCAGATGGAAACAAATGAAGCCTCCCAGTAACACCTATAAGCTAAGCAAGTTCAAACCTGCTTGAGTGAATCAGAAAGGATGTTGGGAAGTAAAATAATGGAGCATACACAATCAGTCCCAAAACTTTGCATGCATAACTCATTCTCTTATAAAATCATTTCAAAGGCAACTCATATTCGAATCACAAATAATGTCAAGGTGCTCTATGCACCTTTCTCATGCTGTCAAAGTTTAAAACAAGAAGTGCTGTCTCTATTTTCACAAATATTTCCCACACATACAGATTATTAGCACAAACTCCAATTCCAACAGCATTTTTCAAATTCGATGCAAATACAAAGGAAATTTACATATTTCAAAATTCACTTAACAGTACAATTGAGGAGCATCCACTTAACCCTTCAATTTGAAGTGATTAATCTGCAAAGTAATGATATATTGAAAGGCAAACATCTAAAGAAGAATCCAATGACATTTTATAAATGACTGCCAGGCAATGAATATGCTCAATTAAAATCATATGCCCAAGCACTGTTATCAGTATCTGACAATAGCTATCCATGTGAAAGAACATTTTCAAAGATGAAATACATAAAATATTAGATTAGTATTAACAGATAAGCATTTGCAACAGATTTTTTACAGCAACTTTATTGAGATAGCATTTATACACTGTGCAAATCACCCATTTAAAGTGTACAGTCTGATGCTTCGTAGTATACTCACACTTGTGCAGTAATTAGCACAATTTTATTAATAAAACATTTGTATCACCCTAAAAAGAAACTATAGTAGTCACCCCGTATTTCTCCACACCCCCTTCAGCCATTGGAAGCCAATACTCTATCTTCTGTCTCTACGTATTAACCTGTTCTGAACATCACTTATAAGTAGAATCATGTAATGTGGTCCTTTCTTGCAGGCTCCCTTCATTCAGCACCATGTTTGCAGGGCTGGCTCATGCTGTAGCATCATTAGTGCTTCATTTCTTTTTATTGCCAGGTAGTATTTCATAGCATGAATATACCGCCTTTACTTATTCATTCGCCAGTTGATGAACAGTTTTGACTAATATGATTACTGCTGCTATGAACATTTATGAACAAGTTTTCATTTCTCTTGTGTGTAAACTTAGCAGTGGAACTGCTGAGTCATATGGTAACTCTGTATCTAAACCTTTAAGGAAATTCCAGTCTATTTTCCAAAGAGGCGGCACCATTTTATACTCCCACCAGAGGTGTCTAAGAACTCCAATATTTTCACATCCTTGTCAACACTTAACAAACACTTACATTTCCTGTTTTGAATATAACTGAGGTTCATTATTGGAGTGTGTTTTCCAGGCAGTTCCCTAAATTTGATCTTCCCTAGGAAGGAAGAATTTAATTTTAGCACATCCTATTGTCTTAGTAAAGCTGAGAATCTCCAAAACCATCAAGTCCTGGCTCCTTTTTGTTTAAAAGACTCTCCTACAGTTTGTCTCTCTCCTCACATTTTGTTATAAGCAAGAAGTCAGGTCACACCTTCAACACTCTGCCTGGAAATCTCCCTAGTGTTTCTTAACAGTCTGCCACTATATGACAAGATCTTCCTCCGCAGCCAATAACACTTACCTTCACTTGTATACAAGTCCTTAACTGTAGCCTTGCTGAAGGTCACAGGCTTCTGTGGTTTCTGCAAAGCACTTTTAGGTTTTACTAGTACCTGCTTACTTAGCTCAATACCCATTACCCAGTTCCAAACCCAGTCTCACATTTTTACTATAGAACTAATCTATCTCCAAGTACCACATTTTCTATTAGTTCTCTATTGCTAAATAACAAATTACCCCCAAACTTAAGTGTTTTAAAACACTAACTCACAATTTCTGAGGGTTAGGAAGCCAGGAATGAGTGGTTTAGCTGGGTGTTTTGGGGCTCAGTGTCTCACATGAGTCTGTAGGCAAGCAGTTGGCTGTGGCTGCATCTTATTTGAAGGCTCAGGTGAGAGAGGACCCACTTCTAAGCTCACGTGATTGCTAGAAGGCCCTCATTACTTGCTGGCAGTTGGCGAGAGGCTTCAGTTATTTGCCACATGGAAATCTCCATAGGCTTTCTCAGTATTCTCATTACATGGCAGCTGGCTTCCCAAAAGATGAGTGAACTGAGAGAGCACATGCCCAACACAGAAGCCACACTCTTTTTATAATCAAATATTTTAAGTGACACCCTATCACTTCCATCATATCCTATTCATCAGAAGTGAGTCACTAAGTCCAGTCCATACTCAAGTGCAGGGTACTAAGCTTCATTACTTGGATGGAAGCATCTCAAAAATTTCAGAATTTTGGCTTGGTGACTGTCACCCAGTGGTTAGGGTGCCAGCCACATATACCAGAGCTGGTGGGTTCAAACCGGCCTGGGCCTGCTAAACAAACAAAACAACAACAACAACAAATAGCTGGGCATTGTGGCGGGCATCTGTAGTCCCAGCTGATCAGGAGGCTGAGGCAAGAGAATCACTTGAGCCCAACAGTTTGAGGTTGCTGTGAGCTATCATACCACAGCACTCTACAGAGGGTGACAAAGTGAGACTCTGTCTCATAAAAAAAAAATTCAGAATTTTGAAACTACCTGTTTCTGGACTTGCATTCTGTTCCACTGATCTATATGTCTATCCCTGCACCAGTATTATAGTATCTTTATTTAGTTTTATAATAAGACTTAACATTGGGTAGTTTGAGAGCTTCAGCATTAAATTCTGCCTTTTCAACATTGTTTTGGCTATCCTTACTTTCTTTGCCTTGGCACATAAATTTTAGAACCAGCTTGTCTCTATCTACAAAAAGCGCTACTGAAATTTTGGAACTATGTTAAATCTGTAGATTAAATTGAAGAGAACTGACATTTTAAGTACATTAAGTTTTCTAATCTGTAAACATGGTCTGTCTCTCCAGTTAGGTTTTCTTTGTTGCCATCATCATTTTACAGTTTTCAGCACAGAAATCCTGTATGTTTGCTAGACTTACATATATTTCCTCCTTTTTAAAATTACAAATGGAATATCTTGTTTAAATTCATTTTCCAACTGCTCATTATCAGTACATAAAGATGCAGAATAAGCTGACCTTTTACCTATGACCCTGTGAAATGCATTAGTTTGAAGATTTTTTGCTGATTCCTTAGGATTTTGTAAGTGGATAAATCACGTCATTTGTGAACAGAGACCATTTTATTTCTTACTTTCCAATCTGAATGCCTTTTCATATTGACTAATTGCATTAGCAAGGATTTCCAGTAAAATTTTGACTAGGATGTGTTGAGTGGACATCCGTGACTTGTTCCTGATTTTAATGGCATCCAGTTGGACATCATCAAGTATGATGTCAGTTGTGGGGTTTTGATAGATGCCCTTTATTAGGTTTTTTTACTTTGAATTTTCTGAGTTTTTATCATAAAAGATTATTTGTCGAATGCTTTTTTCTGCATCATTTAATAAGATCTTGTCTTATAAGATCTTTCTTTTTCAGTTGGGGTAATGTTTAAATCCACCTTCATGCTTACTGACTCTTCTCTGTCATCTCCATTCTGTTATTGAATCCTTCCAATGATTTTTTGATGTAAATTTTTGTCTTATTTTTAGCTCTGAAATTTCCACTTGGTTCTATTTTATATTATCTGAAAAAGTTGACATTCTACCAATTTCTGGGATAGTCATACTTTTTGAATCATTGCTGTATTATCTAAAGTCTTTGTCTCATAATTTCAGCATCTGTGATGTTGGGGGATGAGTCTGTTATGCCTTTCCTTATGAACTGTTGAAATTCTCCTGATTATATATTTCGTGTAATTCTGCTTTGCATCCTGGATATTTCGACACTCTGGGTGTTTAATTCTTCATACTGGGTGGGGGGTGTTCCAGTTAACTAGTTAGGTTGTAATCACAGTTCCAGTCCACCGCTGTGGGGTGTGGTTGTAATGTCTGTTCAGTTTTCTAAGTATTTTCAGTGCTATGTGAGTCTATCCTATACAGCCAGTCTTACACCCAAGCAATGATCTAGCCTGTTAGGGTCAGCCCAGGATTGCACAAACAACATTATGAGATTAATTCTTGAGCTTCCTTTTCTCTGTCACCACTCTGGTCTTCTGGTTAGAAATCCAAGGCCTTAAGTTCTCCTCTTTCTTACACCTTCATGGATACATCTACCTCCAGGTCCAAGTTGCAGAAAGATAGTAACAGAAGGAAAGCAATAGAGATTCTCTCAACCCTTTTTGGACACAGTTCCTCTGACCACAGATAAGGGTTCTCTCTCTGAGGTTTAGAAGCCTGCTCAACCCATCACTGTCCTCACCACAAGAATGCCTAGGAGTTCCAGAAAGGTCTTATTTCAAATTCTAGATTCCTTCCCAGATGTGCCTGCAGTCACTGCTCTTCAGGCTCCCTGCACAACTGCTCCATGCATTACTTACATTTAGTATGAGAGAGAAAATAGACTGTCCCCACTCCATTTAAAGGTGAATCAGTACCAATCCAAAGTTCTTTTTTCTTTCTTTCTTTTAGAGACAGAGTTTCACTTTGTCACCCTCAGCAGAGTGCTGTGGTGTCACAGCTCACAGCAACCTCTAGCTCTTGGGCTTAGGTCTTTCTCTTGCCTTAGCCTCCCACGTAGCTGGGACCACAGGCACCTGCCACAACGCCCAGCTATTTTCTGTTGCAGTTTGGCCAGGGCCGGGTTTGAACCCACCACCCTCAGTATATGGAGCCAGTCCTCTACTCACTGAGCCACAGGTGCTGCCCAAAGTTATTTTACTTTCAATGACTGCATCCTTGGAGAATAAACTCTCAAACAAGATTTTTTTTCTCTGAGACTATACAGGGAGAATTTTGAGTGGAAGTTTCACATTTGTCACTTCATCCAATCAGTTTTTCCCTCAATTTTTATGAAAAATTTAAACAGAAAAGTCTATCAAATGACCAATGAACATCTCTATATCTACCACAAAGAACAGTTAACTAATATTTTACATATTTATTTGAAAATAGGCTATAGACATCATGACTTTTCAAACTTAAGAATACTTCTGCATGCCTCTCCTAAGAATGTTATCTTATATAACCTCAGTACCATTATCACTTCTATAAAAGTTAAATATACCACATTATCTAATACCCATTCCATCTTCCTTCGCCCTCAAATATCTTTCCAAATGTCTTTCATAGCTGTTTTTTTTTTCTGAATCAGAAGCCAATAAAGGATCACACTTTGTATTTGGTTATGTATCTTGCCTTAATCTAGAAGAGTCCCATTTTTTGTTTTATTATTTTGGCTTTTTCAGAAGTCCAGACCAGTTGTCTTGTACAAACTCTGGATTTGTCTATTTTCAGATACTGTGTAATTCAATTTGTTCCTCTATTCTTTGCATTTGTTTAAAGGAAGATAAGTGTAGATAAGATTTAGACATTTTGGCATTGTATCATAGATGATCATATATGCTCTACTCTGCATCCTACCGGGAGATGCAGAATGTCTTATGCTTATTCCACAAGTAGTACCACTCAGCTTGACAGTCAGGTCCCACCATAAAGACAATCCTTTGCAATTGGCATCAGCGATTTTTTTTGTGTGTGCAGTTTTTCGCCGGGGCTGGGTTTGAATCCACCACCTTTGGCATATGGGGCCAGCGCCCTACTCCTTGAGCCACAGGCACTGCCCTAGCATCAGTGATTTATTTGACACCACATAAACAATGTTACTTAGAAATATTTTTCACCTAATGGGTTTTATCATCCATAGATTTTTGCGAGACTAATTATTATACATTGAGGGTTGTAAAATGGTAATTTTTCCACATCTTCCCTCTATGTACAAATAAAGGATGACATTCTTCAAATAACTTTAAAAGTGCTTTTGTTCTCTATTTTTCCTTACTATGAGCTCCTTTTCCTTCTTAGTGTTATTATCAATTACAGTGATGATTCTTTCAGATGTATGAATTGTGGGAGTACTTTCAAATTGGTTCTTGTGTCCCTCTGACATCACCCTACTAGTATTTTGCCTTTATCCGCTTTTATTAAAAGGTAGACCAGGCACACTGTACACTTCTCCAGCTTCAAACATGTAATCAGCCATTTCTCCAAGGAGCCCAGGTTCCTTCCAGTGGGGGAATGGCACTTAAAAGCCAAAACTGGGATATTAAGAATGCTCATGGCTATTCGGTACAATGTTAACTTTGAGAACTGTTTAAAAGCCTTATTTTCCCTGTAAATAAACACATAAAACAGTATTTTCTAATAAGCTCACCACTTACAAAAATTGATTCAATATGGATGAAAGATTTAAATCCAAAGCATGAAACCATAAAAATCCTCAAAGAAAGTGTGGGGAAAACACTTGAAGATATCTCCTGGGGAAAGATTTTATGAAGACTTCGTGGTAATTGCAACAAAAAAAACAAACAAAAGGGACTTAAACTGAAAAGCTTCTGTACAGCTAAGGAAACAACCACCAAAGCAAACACACAACCTTTAGAATGGGAAGATATTGGCATATTATGAATCAGACAAAAGCTTGATAACTAGGATCTAGAGAACTCAAATTAATCCATATAAAAAAAGCCAACAATCTCATGTATCAATGGGCAAGAGAGATGAATAGCAAGCATATGATAAAATGCTCATCATCTCTAATCATCAGAGAAATGCAAATCAGAACTACCCTGAGATATCGCCTAACCCCAGAGAGAATGGTTTACATCACAAAGTCTCAAAGCTGCAGATGCTGGAGTGGATGTGGAAAGAAGGAAACACTTTTACACTGCTGGTGGGACTGCAAACGAATACAACCTTTTTGGAAGGAAGTATGGCAAATCCTTAAAGAACTCAAACTAGACCTCCTATTTGATCCTGCAATCCCATTACTGGGCATCTACCCAGAAGAAAAAAAATCCTTTTATTATAAGGACAGTTGCACTAGACTACTTATTGCAGCTCAATTTACAACTGCCAAACTGTGGAAACAACCTAAATGGCCACCAACCCAGGAATGGATTAACAAGCTGTGGTATATGTATACCATGGAATACTATTCAGCCACTAAAAAAGATGGAGACTATATATCTTTTGTATTAACCTGGATGGAGGTGGAACACATTCTTCTTAGTAAAGCATCCCAAGGATGGGTGCTGTGGTTGACACCTATAATCCCAGCACTCTGGGAGCCCAAGACGGGCTGATCAACTAAGCTCATGAATTTGAGACCAGGCTGAGCTAGAGCAAGACCCTGTCTCTAAAAATAGCCAGGCACTGTGGTAGGTGCCTGTAGTTCCAACTACTCAGGAGGCTGAGGGAAGAGAAATGCTTGAGCCCAAGAGTCTGAGGTTGCTATGAGCTATGATACTACAGCACTCTACTGAGGGTGACAAAGTGAGATTCTCTCTCAAAAAAAAAAAAAAAATTTTTTTTTTTTTTAATTAACTGAGTGTAGTGGTACATGCCTGTAGTCCCAGCTACTAAAGAGGCTGAAATGGGAGGATCACTTAAGCCTAGGAGTTGGAAGGTTGCAGTGAGCTATGATCATACCACTGGACTCCAACCTGGGTGACAGAGCGAGACCCTGTCTCTGAAAAAAAAAGAAAAGGTTATATTGACTGCTTGAGTTTAACTCTAAAACTATTCTTAGGCAGGTCCAACTAACTGTACGAGAACAACTTTTTACATGACACCAATTGTGAAAGTCAAATATGTAATTGGAAAAAACGAGCCTGCAGGGAAATGAAAAATTTAACTGAATGTTTAACAATCAAGTATTCATATTTAACTTTACACAAAAGAATTCTTAAAATATGTATAGTAATTTATATGAAACCCCTCAAAGCACTTACACCATCTGGACCTCAGGCGGCTTTGAGGATTTATCTACAGCTGTTATGAAAACAGGTAGAGTGGGGGACTTTTAAGAAAAAAAGTGTGGTTGTAAATAAGTCAATTTTTAAGATTAAAGGCAGGGAAAAAACCCACAAAGATAAAAAGGTAACTGATTAAATTTCTGCAACTGTGTCTAACCAGGTTACAAAACAAATAGTAGTCTTGGGATTTGATGACAGAAATAAGCATATAATTATCATGCAATGTCAGAGCTGAAGACCTAGATTCTAGTCTTGATTTTGCCTACTAATCTCAAATTCAACATTAGTAAAATGAAAGGCTGTAATTAAATTATACTAAAATCTCTCCTGGCTTTAATAAGCTACCAGACATATAGTCTGTTATACTGTCAAATATATATCTTCTGCTACAGATAACAAGTATTTGCACGAGTCTTTCCAACTGCTTCAGTATATTCTACCTTCTATAATACTATTATAAGTATTATATTATACTAATATAATAAGATTCTGTTCAGTTATAGAGAAACACATCAAATTAAGAAATAATATAGGAACATAGGCCAGGCACACTGGCTCACACCTGTAATCCCAGTGCTTTGAGAGACCAAGGCAGGAGGATCACTAGAGGCCAGGAGTTAGAGATCAGCCTAGGCAATATACTGAAGCACCATCCTTACAAAAAGTAAAAACAATTAGCTGGGCATTGTGATATACACCTGTAGCCCCTGGTACTTGGGAGGCTGAGGCAGGAGGATCACTTGAGCCTAGTTCAATACTGCAGTGAGCTGTGATCACACCCCTGTACCTAGCCTGGGCAACAGAGCAAGACTGTCTCTTGAAAAAGAAAAGAAATGATAAAGGAAAGTAAGAAAGTCTTCACTTGGGCAAAATTTTAATTCTAAAAATGAAATTCTAAATTAATAAAGTTGAATTTTCTAAATCATAAAGGGCTTTAAAAAATTTTTTCAAAACTACATGTTTATGTGTGTATAAATATATACACTCACATATATGCAATTCTGTATTTGTACATTTATGTATATTACTTGCTGTTGGGGCAGCTCATGTAAAGAACTTTATTATTTCCCTGTGAATAGTTAAATTTAAATAATTCTTTTTTATCTTTGGCATCTCCTTATGAAAAGGCAAGCTTCCTATGTCAGCCTATCATTTTAGAAAACAAGGTCCTATACTTATTCACATTATTAACTCAAAGACTGTTTTCAGAAGAAAATTCATGTCTTGAAGCTTACTCTTAAAAAGAGGATGTGGTCTAAGGAGAGAAACAAAACTTATGTTCATCTATTTTTCATCATTCAAAAAAAAAAAGACCTTTTACATTTTAGTATGAATTAAAAAATTATTTGTAATTTTTAGAAACCCTAGAATTTATGGTTCTTTTAAAACTTGACAAGTTGAGGATCTTTATATTTTCACTGATTAATTTTAGATGTAAGACTTAAATTCTTAGAAGTTTGTATCCTATTTATAATTCTCCTGATTATTCTCCATGTAGAAGTCTTAGATTAGTTGAGATGAATTAAACCTCCTAGGGCTTATCTCCTCTAAGAAATCTCTGATATGGAGTAAGGGAGGAGATGTTCATAAAAGGTTTCCCATATTCCTTCCATGTAAAGAGCTTTTCTTTATAGTGAACTTTTTTATGTCTACAGAGGTTTGATCTATAACTATAGGCTTTCCCACATTCCATACATTTATAGAGTTTCTCTCCAGTGTGGATTCGCTCATGTTCCGTGAGGAATGAATACTGGCTGAAAGCTTTTCCACATTGATTACACTGATAGGGTTTCTCTCCAGTATGAATTCTCTGATGCCTATAAAGGTTGGATTTGCAACCAAAGGCTTTCCCACATTCTTCACATGTATAAAGTTTTTCCCCAGTATGAATTTTCCGATGTTCATTAAAAGATGAATATTGGTTGAAGGTTTTCTTACATTCATTACATTGATAGGGTTTTTGTCCAGTATGAATTCTCTGATGTTCAATAAGGGTTGCAATGCGTGTGAAGGTTCTCCCACATTCCAAGCATTTACACAATTGTTCTCCAGTATGAAGTTTCTGATGTTCAGCTAGAGATGTAAACTGGCTGTAACCTTTCCCACACTCATTACATTTATAGGGTTTCTCACCTGTATGGATTCTTTGATGTCTATGAAGTTTTGCTCTACAATTGAAGGCCTTCTCACATTCACTACATTTATAGAGTTTCTCTCCAGTATGAATTCTCTGATGTACAGTCAGGGTGGAACACTGGCTGAAGGCTTTACCACATTCCTTACACCGATAGGGCTTCTCACCAGTGTGTACTCTCAGATGTTTGATAAGGGTTGAACTGTTGCTAAATGCTTTTTCACACTCATTACATTTGTAAGGTTTCTCTCCAGTGTGAATTCTTTGGTGAGAAAGAAGGGATGATCTATGGTTGAAGGTTTTCTCACACTGATTACATTTGTAGGGTTTCTCACCGGTATGAATTCTCTGATGTTCAATAAGATAAAGACTCTGGTTGAAGCTTTTCCCACATTCAGTACAGATATAAGGTTTTTCTCCTGGGTAAATCTGGAGGCAACTTCTTAGATTAAAAGTCTGTTTAAAATCTTCCCCAAAAGTATAATTCATACTGGGTACACATTCTGTAGGAAAACCTTGTTGCGTAACAAGAATTGTATTTGTAAATAAGCTTTCCCCCAATTCAAGACCTGTATGGTTTCCATCTCCACTGATGGTTTTCTCAAGTGAGGCTACCCTTTCCCTAAGAGGTTTCCTCTCTTGCTCCAGTTCTATATTGCTCTCAGACTCCACAGCTTCTCCAAAGTTGATATCCCCATGACTATACTTAGTTGATTCTTTCTTTATTATTCCCCAAGATGTTTCTTCTATAAACATGTCCTGTCTGGGAGGCAATCCTTCTACTTCAGGCCAGGTCTTGAAACCTGAAATAAATCAGAAGTAGTTATGCTTCCCCTGCTGGAAAAAACAAACTAATACATCAGTAGGACACAAAATTAGCAACAATATTCATAAAACAGGTTTGCAATCATCTGATTTCAAATATAGACTTGCATGTGGAGGAAAACAGAGTGGATAATGGAAAGACAGATAAATTGATAAAAGAGTGATGTGGGAGAATAAACTAGGTAAATTAACACTAAAAATGAAGAGATTGATCCCTGAGAGATGTAAAGTGAGACAGAACAGGCTTAGCAGAAGACACGAGGCTACAGAAAATGTAAGACGATAAACTTAAATACCTTGGGATACTTCAGTTTACTGTCATTTTCCACTCTGCATATACTAGGCAATGAAACGGGGAACTGGTCTTTATTCTCTCCTTCCTACTCATATGTTACTTTCATTATTTTCCTAGGCTTTTTCTGAAACCCTATACTCAGTAATTTTTAAATTTTCAGATTATTTCCCTTAAACTTTATAATTTCATATATGATTATGATTTCCTATCATAATGTGTCAAAGGGTAAACAGTCTGTTAAATTGAGGACATTGAGGGCCAGGCACAGTGGCTCACTCCTGTAATCCTAGCAATTTGGAAGGCTGAAGAGGGAGGATTATTTGTAGCCAGGAGTGGGAGACTAGCCTGAGAAATGTAATGAAACCCCACCTCTAAAAAATACAGAAAAAAATGAACCAGGCTCAGTTGAGTATGCCGTAGTCCCTGCTACACAGGAGGGTAAGGCAGGAGGACTGCTCCAGCTCAGGAGCTTGAGGTTGCAGTGAGCTATGATGATACCACTGCACTCCACCCTGACTCAGGAAAAAAAAGAGGACGTTCAGGTTTAAAAAATTACAACAGCCCTGGAATATGATTGTGTGGACAATATTGGATCTAAGTTCAAGATGTGATGTTCATTATAAAAAAAGGAAAATATGGAGTAAATCACCCATGTGCAACAACTTATGCCTGATTATTAGAGGAGTAATAATTTTCTTCTTATTACCCTTTTATCACCTTTCCCCTTTTTATTTGAACATGAGGAGAAATCCATACATTCATTTCTTCTAATAAACTACAACCAGAAGACTGAACTCTCTTTGTAGGAATCTTTTGAGAATAATGAAAATCTATAAAAGATTTGAATCAGTGTCCTAAATTTCTGAAATACGCCCAATCCCCAAGCTCAGTTCTGATTCTAGATGAAAGGATTTAGCATGAGCTGATTCATGAGTATTCTGAGTTAAAACCTGGTTTTATGTAATCAATCCATAATTGGAAATAGATTAAAATTAAGTCATTGCAATTAGGTAATTGTGTGTACTTAAATAACTTACACTACTCAAAATTAAATCTAATTTTCCCTGAGCCTCTTAATAGGGCTCTGTATTTCCAAGAAAGTTTCCAGAGTACTGCCTCCTCATGAGCAGCTCATCTATAAAAACTCCCTTGTGCCTATTTCCCAGTCTCTCACTCACCTATGCAGGATTCTGAAGGGACTTCTCCTTCCACAATGCAGGGGTCCTCTCCTTGCTGCAACTGGCAGATCACCTTTGGCATTGAAAAGGGAATCCCTGCTCATGAGGAAAGAAATGGAGTTTGAACAAATGGCATGAAGAGCAATTCCAGGACTCACATACCACTCACTCTTAACCTCCAAGGCAAAGAAAGCAAGGCGTAGGAGGCACAGTGGCCACACTGGCACTCCTGGGGGGTACTGGAGCTTTCAGGATGTGTGTCAGGAAGAAGGACTCATTTCAGAAACCATATTAGGCCCTGGCAACGAACACTTCTAAAATGGGGCATTTCTATATTGTCCAGAATCTAAAATGAGATTTAGTCATTGGCCCCACTCCAAAGCAGAAACTCTGATTGGGGATCAAGTGTGAGGAAGGGCAGAGAAGGAGAAAAGAATAGCAAGAAGGGCACCACAACAAAAATGTACACTTAACTCCACAGCAATTTAACCTTTCCCAGGCGCACATCTGGGGAGAAAACTACAGATGTCGAACCTCAAAGACACAGCTGCAAGGTGTTCCTAGAACAGATTCTTCATTATCCGTAAAACTTCTTACCCAATGAGGCCAGGTTGTTATAGTTCTCCAGCATCACTTCCCGGTACAAGGTTCTCTGGGCAGAGTCCAGGTGCAACCACTCGTCCTGGCTAAAGAGCACAGCCACATCCCTGAATGTCACAGACTCCTGTAACAGCAAACCCATCCCTGGTCAGAGACCATCATCTTCAACAGAAGGTGACACTGGGATGTGTAGCAATCAGTTGTGAAAATGTCTCAGGAATTCTAAGTATTTCAACTCAGCTAGTTATGCAGTGTTTTGAACCACCCATTAACTAATTAATTAAGCAAGTATTTATTGAGTACCAGTTAGGGGTAAAGACACACGCCACATGGGTGAGGAAAAGAGCAGAGGTAGGGGAAAAAGGCAAAGTCCTTGTCAACAGGTACAATAAATTCCCCGGCCTGGGTTTTTTTATAAGAGACTGAACATATGTGTTTACATCTTCCTTTCCACTCAAAATCCAAATTAGATAAAATAAAAAAATATAAATCAGCATATATTTAGAGAAATGGTGGGAAACTAGGAAAATGCCATCAGAACAAAAACATAAAGGAATTTGTGAGATATAAAGCAAAAAAAAAAGTAGTATTAGTTAATAATTATGGAATACATTAGAGACTATGATACAAACTTTGTCTGTAGTATTTAAGTCTCATAAAAATCCTGTAAGTAAAATACTATAATTAAATCATTTTGCAGATGAAGAAACAACTTTACAATGGTTAAATAACCTTCTCAAGGTCATTTACTGTTAGGAAATTGTGGAGCTAGAATTTGAATTCAGGTAAACAGCCCTCTAAGATATATTGTCAGATGGGTTTCCATAAACTATGAAAACTAAAAGAACTAAATGACCTGAAAGGCCACACAGGTGCAAGAGGGAACTGTTGAGAAAGTAAGTTCTTCTGTAAGAACCCCAGTTAAGCGTCCAAACGTGAAAAAGCAAGAGCTGGGCAGACAGCGTCTCTTGTATGAAAGAACTAAAGGAAGTAAAAATGGGTACAATGCTTTAGTGGACACTTTGCTGAGAATATATCAAAATGTAAAAAATGTAAAACATACATCACTTTGTCCTTGTACTTCTAGGATTTTACCACAAGAAATAATCACACAACTGGGTAGGCATGCTTGCTTAAGGATGCTCACTGCAACATTACTTTAAATGGTTGTGATGAGCTGAATAATGAATCATGTACGACAAAAGGGACTTTGGGATCTGTTTAAATAAAAGATCTCCTGATGGTAGATTATCTTGGATGATTATCCAGGCAGATCTGACGTAATCACAACAATCCCTGTAAGAACCCAAGAGGAATTAGTCAGATTTAAGTATGCTTTGAAGATGGACAAAAGGGCCACAAGCCAACAACTGCAGCCGACCACCAGAAGGCGAAATCTGAGGATACAGATCTTCCTTGCAGAGCCTTCAGAAGGGAACAGCCCTGCTGACAGCTTCACCTTAAGCCAGTAAAACTGATTTGAGACTTCTGACTTCCAGAACCATAAGGGAATAAATTTATGTTGTTTGAAGCCACTGAGTTTGTGGTAATTTATTTGAGTAGCAATAGGAAATAAAAATAATGACAGAGAACTGAAGACAACCTACACTGGTATCAATAAGAGAATGGATAATCAAACTATAGTACATTTATTCCATGAAATATTATGTAGCCATTAAATAGAATGAGGTAGATCTCTATGCTGACATTGGGATTTGACCTTGATATATTATTGATTCACATGAAAAAGCAAGCTACAAAACAGTCTACATCTATTAAAAGAAAAAGTTCATCTGTACATACATATGCATAGTATATACAAAAATGCTAGAAGAATACAAGTTCTCACCCTGATTAATCTTTGATATATGTGGAGAGGGGAGAAAAGCAGTCTTTCACTTATTACTTCATGCCCTTCCATTAGGCTTACATTTTCCCCCTCTCTCTGTTCCTTTCTTTGGAATTTTTTTATATTCCAGTTTAATTTATATGTTGACTTTTTGGTTATGCCATTTTGCATTTTTAGTGATCACCCTGAGAATGATAATATACATGCTTGGTTATTCATAGTATTCAGAGATAATGTTTCACTTCACATTGAACACCAGAACCTTGTAAGTATATAGGACACCACTACATCTTATTTGTGCTATAGTTGTAATAAAGGTTTTTCCCAGTTCAGAGTTGACAGGACTCATTAGAGTTTACTGAGCATACTTACATAAAGCTTTTCCTTAAAGGCAAAATACAATGTCTCAAGAGAAAAAGAGAAAGCAGGGAAGCCAAGAGACATTCCATGCCCAGTCTCCCTTATTTGCACACATAGACTATGCCTTGTCCCCGGATCTGTGTGAAGAATCTTGGTTTGGGGAGAGCTCAAAGGAGGAACTCTCATCAAGGGTATTTTATATATTCGAGCGAGGCTTGTCAAATCAATCAGGCCAGTTGCAAGCTAATAGTAAAGAAGTTTACCAGGGATAGCCAGTGGCATTTAGATCTTAAACAAGACACAGGCTGCCCTTACATTTTTTCGGCCAGGAGTCTATAAGTAGAGATCCAAGCATTCCCAAAGATGAAGAGAGAGCTTTTCCAGTATTGATGAAAATGAATTCTATCTCCACAGTTGTCATATACATGACATCTACCTATGTTATAAATCCCATAATGCAATATTGTCATTTTGCTTTAAAAAGTCATATGCATTTTAAAGAAATTGAGAGAACGAAGAATTTTATTCAAATAGCTACCATTTCTAACACTCTTCATTCCTTCCTAAAATCAGAGTTCCCATCTGGCCTATTTTCCTTTTAGCTTAAAGAATGTCCTTTAGCATGTCATATAGTGTAGGCCTCCTGGTGATAAATTAACTTAATTTTCCTTTTTTCTGAAAATGCCTTTATTTCACTGTCATCCTTTTTTTTTCCAGTTTTTGGCTGGGGCCGGGTTTGAACCCACCACCTCCAGTATATGGGGCCAGTGCCCTACTCCTTTGAGCCACAGGCGCCGCCCTTCACCTTCATTCTTAAAGAACATTTTCATTGGAATAGAATTCCAGGTTGACATTTTTCCTTCTTCAGCATGTAAAATGTCACTCTATTGTGTTCTGGCCTTTGTTGTTTCTGATGAGAAGCCAATGGTCATTTAAACATTAATTCTCTTCATGATATAATTTTTTTTCTGTCTGCTTTTCAATCTTTGGTTTTTGTGATTTGTCTGTGACACTTCTGCCTAATATGGTAGATAACAGCCAGACTATTAAGTACATGAAATATGGCTATTCTGAATTGAGATGTGCTATAAGTATAAAATACATACTATTTTCCTTTTAGCTTGAAGAACTTGATTTATACACACACACACACAGTATCTCAACAATAATTTCATATTGATTAAATAAAATATATTATTCATCTACTTGCTTCTGATAATTTTTTAAATGTGGCTAGTAGAATATTTTATATTAGATGGGTCTTGTATTCATGGTTCTCGTTATGCTTCTATTAGACAGCATTGGTCAGTGGTGTATTAGCTGTAGCCATCCAGTGCTTTGTCATGGCAGTCCTAGCCAACTAATGTAAGCTTCTTGCTGCTACGTGTGGGACATGCTCATAGCAACCCCATATTCTATCTTCACTTCCAGTCCCATCATCCTGGACCTTGGAACACTTCCAGCAAAAGGCATTCCATTAGCTTTTTAAAAAGTGTACAAATTAAACATAATCCCTTTGGAAAAATTTAAAAAGTGAATATAGTTCAGAATTCATATCCAATTACACATGTAGGTGTTCTTTTGCCTGTTTTTTTTTTTTTTTTTACAGAAAGAGTCTCACTTTATTGCCCTCGGTAAGAGTGCCGTGGCATCACAGCTCACAGCAACCTCCAGCTCCTAGGCTTAGGCGATTCTCTTGCCTCGGCCTCCTGAGTAGCTGGCACTACAGGCACCCACCACAATGCTCGGCTATTTTTTGTTGCAGTTTGGTCAAAGGGTTCAAATCTGCCACCCTTGGTATATGGGGCCGGTGCCCTACCCACTGAGCCACAGGTGCCACCCCTCTTTTGCCTGTTTTTTAAACAAAAGGAAAACAGATACATGCTAAGGAACAGAAAGAGATAAAAGAACACAGCTGATATGTTAAATATTCCTTCCCAGCCCAAATTAGCAGTCCTATTCTACAAGTAACTTGCATCAGTTTACTTTCTTTCTTTCCAGAGATTTTTTTATACAAATATACATATGTACACATATCCTTTTCTAATGGAAAAAGTTTCAATCCTACTTTACTTGTATGTAGTATCTAAGGATCTTGTCACATCTGCATAAACAGACCTTTCTTTTTAATCACTATATAGGGTGGCTACAAAGTTTGTGAACTTTATAATAAATAAATTCCATAATTTATTATATTACCTACAATAACTCATTTGACTCATTTAACCATTTCCCTCAGTGATGGGGATTTAGATGGTTTCTGTTTTTTGCTGGTGCGATGCACAATGGCCAATCTCACACAGATTGTCTCTGGGTACATGTATACCTACATTTATAAGAGAAACTGCTAGAGACTGAACTAATTGAGTCAAAGTTGATGCACATTTTCAACTCTTGACAAATGTGGAAGGCTATATTGGTGTCCATTGACAACCACACCAATTTCTCTCCCATTTCACATGTTCTTAGTATAATGTGATTGACATTTCTCCCACTGAGAAGTGAGTTCTAAATTTCCTTTCCTTGAACTTGTGCAGGGGCTTCTAAGTGCTGTAACCCCTGGAATTCAGTGGAAGTGATGCTATGTGACTTCCAAGGAGAGGTAGTAGAAGAATACACCTTTCAGCTGGCTCATGGATGGTCACTTCTGGAGCCTAGCCACCATGTTGTAAGCCTAAGACACAGGAGAGAACATAGTAGATGTTCCATCCAATAGTCCTACCCATGGTCTCAGGCATGAGCTAAGAGCAACATTGACTGCTATACATGTGAGACTTTGGATGATTCTAGCCTTTAAAGATTCAAGTCTTTAAACCTTTCAGCTGAGACTCCAGACTTTGAATGGTAAGCTGTTTCTTATAAGCTGATTTTATAATTTAAAATTACTAAATAATTAGAATGCCAGCAGGAGAAGAAAGAGAAAATGCAGCAGAGGGAATATCTGAAGTAATAATGACTGGAGAAATTTCTAAAATTAATGACAGATATGAGATAACAAATCCAGAAAGCTCAGAGAATGCCAAGCAGAATACCAAAATATGCATACCTAGGCAAATCATATTCGAACTGCAGAAAAACAAACTCAAAGAGAAAATCATTAAAGACAAGAGTACAACACTGTGCCTATAGAGGAACAAGGATAAGAGTCGCAGTAAATCTTATTAGCAACAATGTAGATAAGAAGACAGTGAAATGAATTAAAAGCATTAAAAGCTCTTCCCGGGATGCTGTCTAGGGGCACTCAGAATGGTGCAGCATTTGACATACTATTATAGGCTTTCCTACCATGCAGACTCTAACAAAACTAGGCTGTCCCGAATCCCTAGTAATAGAATTGTTTACCTTTATACCAAGAAGGTTGAGAAAGCACCAAAATCTGCATGTGGTGTGTGCCCAGGCAGACTTCGAGGGGTTCGTGCTGGGAGACCTAAAGTTCGTATGAGGCTATCTAAAACAAAAAAAAACATGTCAGCAGGGCATATGGTGGTTCCATGTGTGCTAAATGTGTTCGTGACAGGATCAAGCGTGCTTTCCTTATTGAGGAGCAGAAAATCAGCGTGAAAGTGTTGAAGGCACAAGCATAGAGTCAGAAAGCTAAATAAGAAAATGAAGCTTTTTCGAATAATAAAAATTAAAAGACTTAAAAAAAAATAATAAAGTGTTGAATAGAAAAATTGCCAACCTAGAATTCTATAGTCCGTGAAATTATTCTTCAAAAGGGATGAGAATTAGAGACTTTATCAGAGAAATAAAAACCAAGAGAATTCATTACCAACAGACCTGCCTTCCAAGGAATGATAGATGCTCTTCAGGGAGAAGGAAAATAATACAGGTCAGAAACCTGAATCTACATAAAGATAAGAGGAATGAAAGAGAAGGAATAAATGCTAAAATAGAATATTGTATTTTTCATACTCTTAACTGATTTAAAGATAACCACTTACATTAATAATAACAATGTAGTAGGTGATTACAGCATATAGATGAGAGACATGAATGACAGCAATGTCATAGAAATGAGTGGAAAGAACTGGGGATGCTCTCTCATAAAGTACTTGTACTACCCATGAAACAGTATGTTATTTGAAGGTGAACTTATATTAGTTGTAAGTTTATGTTGAAAAGTACAGGGTAACCACTAAAAATGTTTTTTAAAAGTGAAGCATAACTGATATATAGAGACAGTAGAAAGGTCCCTGGTTGCCCTATTGATATAAGTAAATGACTGAATAAATAAATAGGAAGAAGTGACAATCTTCCATGCAGATTTCCAAATATTTTATGTAGATTCCCTCAAGGAATAACTCATCACTCCTTAAATGTGGGCTGTACATAGCGTCTTCCATCTAAAGAGTACCACATTGGATAGAAAAAGAAAGTAAAACTTTATAATGGAGAAACCCGACCTCAGGTGATCAAGGTCAACATCAACAGTGATAAATCATGTAATTAGTATGAAATTTTGGTAGGATGTCGTAAGAATAACACTTTACCTCTGTAGTTTTTCTCCTCAAGACCCATAATCCTAGCTTAATAAAGAGAAAAACATCAGAAAAATTACAATACAGTGAGGTAGCCTAGAAAATACCTAAAGAATAGTCCTCAAAACTGTGATGGTCATTATCAACAAGGAAAGTCTGAAAGTATCGCAGCCAACAGGAACCTGAGGAGACATGAAAACTCAATGTAACATGATATCCTGGATGGGATCCTCGAACAGAAAGAGGTAAAAACAAAGAAATGTGACTATGACTTGAGTTAATAATAATGTATGAATATTGCTTTATTGATTGTAACAAATGGACCATACTAATGTAAGATGTTAATAGGGGAAAAGTGGCTGCAAGTATATGGTAACTATAAAATTGTTTTTTAATCTAAAACTGTTGTAAAAAATTTAAGATTATTCTTTTTAACAATATGGACAATACCTAAAGAAGGTACTGAATTACTGCAAAAAACAATGTAATTAAGAAATCATGACCATTAAGCAGTCACTGCCAAGTTCCATGTACCCTTCCCTAGATGATAAATTATATAATGGAAATAGATAAGCAACAGTTATAAAATTTACAAAGAGCCCATATCCTCCCCACCCATATTATGCTTTTTTTGCTACTTAATTTTTCTAACAGGCAGAAGAGAGAACTTTATCCCTCAGTACTCTTAATTAGGACAGAAGTTGAGATTGGATATTACTATTGAACTGACTCAAATGGGGTATTGTAAGGCCTGTAATTGGGTCACCCTGGATCTTCAAGAGACTCAATTGAAAGGCAGATACTGAATTAGCTGTCCACAAAAGACTGACTCCAAGTTGCAAACTCTTTTTTTTTTTTTTGTAGAGACAGTCTCACTTTATCGTCCTTGGTAGAGTGCCGTGGCATCACACAGCTCACAGCAACCTCCGACTCCTGGGCTTAGGCAATTCTCTTGCCTCAGCCTCCTAAGTAGCTGGGACTACAGGGGCCTGCCACAACACCCAGCTATTTTTTTGTTGCAGTTTGGCCAGGGCCGGGTTTGAACCTGCCACCCTCGGTATATGGGGCCGGCACCCTCCCCACTGAGTCACAGGCGCCGCCCTTGTAAACAAACTCCTGTGTATATATGCCCTTAGTTTAAATGAGGCAGGAAATCTCAAATATGTGTAGATCCCTAGGGCAGAGGGTAGCCCAGATAATAGCTGGGTGTTGCTTCACACTCCATTTTGCTGCTCTTTTATTTTGCTTTCTGAGATGTCCATTTCCTTGTAATTAAGGAATCAAATTAAAGTCCAGCCTAGTGAGTGAAGCACACCAAATTCAGGAGGTCCTAAAATACTGTTGCTGCTGATATTAATAGTAACAGCCAGCATTTATTGAGATTTTATTAAGTATAAGCATTATTCTCTGCTTTCTCAGACCATAACGGTAACAGTATATAGGCTGTCTTGTCTAGATTCAAAAGCCAACTGTGTGACCTTGACCAAGTTATTTGCTTCTCTCTGGCTCAGTTTCCTCATCTGTAAAATTTAGTCCTCTTATGACAGCGGTTCTCAACCTGTGGGTCGCGACGCCTTTGGGGGTGGAATGACCCTTTCATAGGGGTCGCTTAAATACATCCTGCATATCTGATATTTACATTACGATTCACAACAGTAGCAAAATTAGTTATGAAGTAGCAACCAAAATAATTTTATGGTTGGGGGTCACCACGACATAAGGAACTGTATTAAAGGGTCGCGGCATTAGGAAGGTTCAGAAACACTGTCTTACAAGACTTAAATGAGTCAATATATAAAAAGAATAAATATTTTTGTACATAGTAATACACAACACCTGGCACACAGTAAATGTCTGTAGTTATTACTGATATCAATGTTCACACCAACTCAAAGAGGGATGTATAGTGTGCCAAAAAAATGTTTACACATTTTAAGAAAGGAAAAAACAGTATTAAATTTGTAATACTCAAGTCACATTTGACTTCTGTCTGCAATTATAAGAGGTGCTCAATGTGAATTGTATTCATCTTTTGTTATTGGGATATTGGCAGGTCCTGGCCCCATATACGGGTGCAGGGTTGGGGGGTGGGGGTGGTTTTGAACCTGGCCCCAGTCAAACTGCAACAAAAAATAGCTGGGTGTTGTGGTGTGGCGGGCACCTGTAGTCCCAGCTACTCAGGAGGCTGTGGCAGAAAAATCGCCTAAGCCCAGGAGTTGGAAGTTGCTGTGAGCTATGATGCCACAGCACTCTACCGAAGGCTATAAAGTGAGAATCTGTCTCTAAAAAAAAGAAAAATACGAAGAAGAAATACTGAGTATTACAAATTTAATACAGTTTTTTCCTTGCTTAAAATATGCATACACTTTTTGTGAACCCTCTGTATTATTAACCCCACTTAAGGAAATGAGGCACAGAGAGATAAAATAACTTGATCAGAGTCACATCCCTACCTTGGATCTGAAGTCATGAAGTCCTATTCTAAAGTCCACATTTTTAGCCTATGGGCTACCACTACTTTTTGGAAAGCAGTCAGTGAAAAACAGAGGTTTCGGGGTATGGCAGAAAATCTGCACAAAGGAGGCAATAAGGAAAGGGAGCCAGTGTTGGGTGAAAGATGGGACTTCCACATGGAAACATTTAATAAAGGATTGGGAATGACAAACTGGAACTTTATGGAAAAGATCAGGCCCTAGGATAGAGATTTGAGGAAAATATTCAGAAAGCAGATAGTTTAAGTAATGAAAATGAATCTCAACATGGAAAGAACAAAAAATAAAAAAAGGGCCCTAGTAGAGAGTCTAAGTGGAGGTTGGGGGGGCAGGGGAGAAGGATCAGAGAAGGTGATAAAGGCATTGATTAATCAGATAAGAGGGACATTTGGGCCGGGCACCTTAGCTCATGCCTGTAATCCCAGCACTTTGTGAGTCTGAGGCAGGAGGAGCCTGTGCACCTAGGAGTTAGAGATCAGCATAGGCAACATGGCGAAACCCTGTCTGTACAAAAAATTAAAAGAAAAAAAAATGTGTGATGACACATATTGGTGAAAATGTCTATAGTAGCAGCTACTTGGGAGACTGAGGTAGAAGGATTGCTTGAGCCTAGGAGTTCAACTGAGCAGTAAACTATAACTGTACCACTGAACTCCAGACTGGGGGCAGAGCAAGACCCTGTCTCACAAATTAAAAAAATAATAATAATAATAAAGGGACATTTGGACAGTGTAACCTCATAGTTACATTAGGCAGACAAAGGTTCTAGGCCCATGAACTCCCAGTGTCAGCATCAAAGCCCAAGCCAAGCTGATTCCTTCTGGGATGCCTTTAGTCTTCCCAAACCCCCAGTATCAGTTCTGGCCTTTAGCATCAACTCAAAATACCCTTGCTTCTTAGATGTTTCCCCTGACATTTAATCATATTTCCTAGATGAGTACCATGAACTCCCAAGAAAGGAAATAACATTTTTCATCTTTGTATCCCCAATGTGCTGCACAGAATCCTGTGCATGGTCAGTGCTCAATAAATGTTTATTGAGGGTCTTTTGCCCCTTCCATGTCTTTGCCCCAAATGTGACTATATCCTCTGTGAAGTCAAAGTCTGCCTAATACCCCATATTCCTCACTAAGCACCTATTACAGCAGGAAGCATGTATGTTCAGAGATGACTCAAATTTTGGTCACAATTGAGTTTGGCGTACATCAAAAGTGTTCTGGGAACAAAAGAGAGGCAGATTCTTCCATAGTCCCTGGATATGCCCCAGATCCTGGGAAAAGCTTTCGAAGGTCTGGATTCTCCATAGTCTTCCTTTGATAGAAAAGTAACTGGACAAAGTATGGAAATGTGTCTACCATCTTTGAATCCAGAAGACCATTAACAAAAAAGACAAACTTCACTTACTGTCATCTGAGCAGACAAATCCACTGCCATTGCTTCCTTCTTAGTTTTCCTGTCAAGGTACGTCTGGAAAGAAAAAAAGGTGTCATGAGGAACTCTGGTGTCAAGGGATGGATTGACGAATGGAAGTTACAACCACCCATAATGGCCACCAGCTTCCAACACAGTCGCCCCACATAAATAATGTAAACCAAGCAGAAAAAACATTTACTAAGCCAATCTGCCAACCTCCATCTTTTCCTTGTATTAGCCAGACCCCTAAATTTTGTACACTGATGCTCTAACCTCCACCTTAGGGCCCATTAGCGACCTAAGGGCTAAGGGTAAGCAAACTGTGACTCACCCACAGATTATCTAGAGTGATTAGACAGCTTTATACTACACACTCTAGCAGCCACAGTGAATGTGAAGCTTTTGGGGATGCCACTTTCGAATTTTAGCTAGCCTATTCTAAACTTGCTTGCCTTGCCTGCCCTTTCCTCCCTGTAGGAACTGCAGTAGAGGTTTGACCACATCCCGCCACCTCTCTGCTTCCTAATGGGCCCCAGGGATTGACCCTACCCTGGAATGTTGTGTTCTCCCTAAGGAACTGTGAATATAATACAACCTGTAAACTTTGCCAGTCTCTCTCTCTCCAGATCTGGGTCTGGGTCTGGCCTTATCATATCCCACCTAAGGTAATATGATTAAAGCAATGCCCCCACCCAAGGCACACGTGACTTTGTACCCTCTCTTAAATCACAGCTGGAAACAGCTCCCCATACAGCCCAGGCAGGAGCGGCGGAAACCCCACCTGAATACAGAGAGCAAGGAAAGAAGATGCCAGAAACAGTTTCTGAATGAGCCTGCAGTGCCTGCAGAGGGAAAACCAGTGGAGGAAAATTGCAGTGGAAGTACTCCCACATCTCCTCCACGCCAAGAAATCGTGAATGCTTCCAGTGGACTATTTTTAATCTTCACAACACCTCTACAAATACTGCTGCTCTGTCCATATGTTAGGGAGACTGAGAACTAGGGAGCCGAGACCTGCCCAAAGTCACCAAGACGAAAAATAATAGAGGCTGGAAGGCAATCCTAGTCCATGTTCAGCAAATTACCTGGCTACTCTAGCCTCGGTTTGTTCATCCGTAAAATGGGACTTGTACAGCCAACCCATCTGTTAAATGAGGTTTAGCGAGTTAATTCAGTGTAGGCGCTAGCCTAGGGCCTGGCACGGGTACGTTCTCCGTAGGTATTAGCTATTGTTTATTATTTCTGTTTCACTAAGAAATCTCAGAAAAGCAGCCACAAAGGACGGACAGACACGCATCCCCGCGGTCCCGGCACACCCCAGCTCACCTGGCAGGGGCGCTCCGCCCCCGCGGGCCTCCTGGGTGCCAGCGCGACGCCCCGCAGGGCCGGCCACCCAGGCCGCTCGCAGACCAGCACCTCTGGACCCCCTGGCCGCGCAGACCCTGCCACGGCTCCGCACGCCGCCCCACTCGCTCGGCTAGAGGTGCGGGCTCCAACTGCGGCCCAGAAGGGGCAACCGGGAGCGCTTCAGCCCCAGGCGGACGGTCGTCGCGGAGCCAGGAAGCACCGCGCCACGAGACCCCCCACAAAGGCCGCGAGCGGTCCTCGGAGCCCAGAGTTTCCCCCAGAGAACTACGACTCCCGGCGTGCCCCGGGCCCCCGCCGCTACGCTTCCCAGAGGGCCACGCGGTGCGCGCGGTGACTTCTGGGAGATGAAGAGCCCATGCCCAGCGAGCTGTTTCCCTGCGAGGGAGATCCCGGGCTGCAGAGCTCCTGCTGCGGCAGGTGCTGCGTTAGTCAGCCCGCGGGATTGTCCTCTTAGCAGGCAAAATGATTTTTTGTCTCAGGGCCTAGGGTATAATGGCTGATGAAGCGATCTCCCTGCCTCAGCCTCCCGAGTAGCTGGGACTGCAGGCACTGGCCCCACTGGTCTGCTCCGGCCTCGGCCTCCCAAAGTACTGGGATTTCAGGCGTGAACCGCTGGCGCTGTGCAAAACTCACTCAGATGCCTTAAGGAGGATCAATGTGCCATTGCTCCCACCACTCGTGATGATTGTTTTCAGTTATTTTAATGCAGGGGTCCTCAAACTACGGCCCTCGGGCCACATATGGCCAGCCGAGGCCAGCAGGGGCCTGTCCTGCTTAGCAGCCCTCTCGTTGGGCCCCCAGTGCGCATGTGTATGTGCGCAGCACTCTCTGAGTCCCCTCCTTCTCTCTGTCTCTCAATCAGTCTTGGGTGTTTGCCTGAGGACAGAGGTAAGAACAAGTTAGGATTTATTTTTTTGAAGTTAGGAGGTAATTTTTTTTTTTTTTTTTTGCAGTTAGTAAGGCCTTTTTTTTTGCGGTTAAGGGGGGGGGCTTTTTTTTCTGAAGTTAGGAAGTCTTTGTGCAGTGTGCATAGGAATTTGTTCATAGTTTTTTTTTTTTTTAAACTATAGTCCTGCCCTCCAACAGTCTGAGGAACAGTGAACTGGCCCCCTGTTTAAAAAGTTTGAGACCCCAGTTTTAATGCATAACATACACGGAATGTAACATATGCATAGGTGGGTTTTTAGAATAATAAAATGAATACCCAGATACCCAAAACTTCCTTGGCTTTACCAGAATTTTGGAAGCCTTCGCCACAAGGTTCTCCATTTTCCTGAGTTGCTTACAATATTCCCTTGTTTAGTTTGATGATTACTCTGTATACATCTGTCCCTAAAATTAAATTTTACTTTCACAAGGTTTTTGATCTTCATGTGAACGAAATGAGATATATATATATATATATATATATATATATATATATATTCCACCCCCTTCAGTTATTGCTCAACACAAACACTTTTAAATTTGTCTAAATACATCCAAAGTTCATTCATTTTCATTACAGGATTCCATTCATTCATTCAACTTAAAAAAAAAAATAATGTACTATTGAAGACCTATCTTGTGCCTGGCTAGAAATACTGGGAGCAAAACTGGCAAAACCTGTGCACACATGCAACTTGAATTCTACTGGGGGAGAGAAAAGATAGATTATAAACAAGAAGAATATTAATGAGCTATTTTATGAAAAAAAAAAAAAACATGTTTTGAGATAGTGATGAGTGTAAAGGAGACCAAAATATTTCACCCCCAAATATACTTCTTTGGCATATTTTTGAGATGGCTATTTAGAGTGCTTGCAGACAGGAATAGCCCTACAAAGCTGTCTTTTGTAGAGGAGATTTCTATCTGTAGAGGAAATAAAGTGAAATAAGCAACAGATGTGAATAGGCTGGCTTTCTCTGATATCCTCCCTTGTCCAGATCTAGGAAAGATTTACTGAGAGTTCGACACCTTTGAAAATCTGACAGAGAAACTTTAACCACAGGATACCATCTACTTGCTACCTGTGAGGTTACATCTGCAAACAAGACCACCTTCTCTCCAGATATTTTCTCTTCTCCCTCCCATAACTTGTCTTTGCCATAGTCCAAATCACTGTTATTCCTGTAACCTCAAGATGATATAAAAGTGTCAACCATCTTGCCTTCCTCTGAGTCTTTATATTTTATATGACCCCTATGCTTACATGCACGTTAATAAAACTTGTATGCCTTTTTGTCCTGTTTATCTGTCTTATCAGTTTGTTTTATAAAAGACTCAAAATTATCAAACCTTCAGGGGGAAAAATTTAAACTTCCTTAGAAGTGCTAAAAAGAATAAGAATGGGAACACTTAGGAGAGAAGGAGGTTTTACAATTTCACAAACCAGTTAAGAAACATTTCATTGAGAAAGTGGTTGAAAGAAAGACCTACAGAAAATGAGGAGGAAGCCACATTATTTGTTGGAAGGCTCTGGCAGAATGAAAAGCAGATTCAAATGCCATGAGGTGGATGACCTGTTGAAAGAACAGTAAGGATGTGTTACAGACCAACCAGATTCATTGCCTGCTCAAGAGGAAGCCAATACACTGAGACAGGGGTTATAGCAGAGAAAGGTGCCATGGGAGGAGATGAAGAAACTATCTCAAATTCATATTTCAGAGAATTTGAGAGAAAGGGTTTTGGTGGGCAACAGGCTAGGGAATTGGGTCTGCTGATTGGCTGGGAATAAACTTATAGCATTAGGAAGTAGAATCTTGTGCTAAGTCAATTCCCTGAGCCTCAAGACCAGTTGGTTCCTTAGGCCACTGGTCTTGTTTTGTCAGTCTACCAGAATGCAGGGTCTGGAAGGTATCTCAAAGACCAGTCTTAGGTTTCACAAGGGTAATTTATCTCTGGGATCAATGAACAAAGCTAAGAATCTTTATGCCTATCAGCTATGTGAGTCCCGAGTAGTAAGCAATTATAGGAAAGCAAGCTAGGAAGCAATGGCTGGTGTATATATGTACATAGGTGTGAATATATATGTGTATACACACATACACACATGCACACACACATACGTTATGCCTATACCTTTGTAGTATTTGGGTCCTTACCATTGTTCTTAACCTTATAGCCTTTTATTATTTTTATAAAGGATAGTTTCAGATATTGTTGCTGAAGCAGAAAGAAATAGGAGAGAGTAGCAGGGGGCTAGAATGTGTGGGCATTTTTTGGATTTTGTCACTAAATTTTACCCTGTCACTAAATTTTACCCTGAATTGAGGATATTCTGAGCAGTGGAGAGTCACAAAAACTCTCTCCATGGTGAGCCTTCAGTCAGGCTTCTCTGAGTTCTCTTTTGAGTTGTCCTCCATTCTATCTTTGGCCCACCCAGCCCAGTCTTTGCAAAGAATTCTAATAAGTTAGTTTAGCAAGAATCTCCCTACTATTGATATCTGATCATCCCTTAATATATGATAGAGTTCATCATTCCCAGCCTTTGTTGTGTTAGCAAGAATGCTGTAGGGCCAGTTTAGCAAGAACTCCCCTGCTATCTCTCCTTAGTAATTGCCCAGCCACTTGACCCCCCTCAACCAGATCCTGGGCTATAAATCTCCACTTGTCCTGTTTATTTGCAGTTGATCCAAGTCTTTCTCCCCTATTGCAATGCCCCTTCATTCACCCTTGAATGAAGTCTTTCTTACCTCAATGTAAGAATAATTTTTCTTTAACAAGAGACGTGCTCTGGCTACTGTTTTTATTTATTTACTTTTTTTGAGACAGAACCTCACTCTGTTGCCCAGGCTAGAGTGTCATGACATCAGCCTAGCTCACAGCAGCCACAAATTTCTGTGTTCAAGTGATCCTCCTGCCTCCACCTCCCAAGTAGCTGGGATTATGGGCTCTTGCTACAGGCCTGGTTAATTTTTCTATTTTTAATCGAGATAGAGTCTTGCTTTTCCTCAGGCTGGTCTCGAACTCCTGCAATCAAGTGATCCTCCTGGCTCTGCTTCCCATAGTGCTTGCTGTGCTTAGAATAAAATGAAGGGCTCAAGGAAAAAGCATAAATACTAAGATTTATTAGACTATTCTGGACTCTCTGTGAGCGAAGACAGTATTTGGAAATGAGTAGAATTATGAGAAGTAGTTGGATTCTGAATGCATTTTGAAAGTAGAGCTGATGGGATGGGTGGTGTAGAAGAAAGAGGGGAGACAGATGATGCTGAAATTTGGGAGCTGAGCCACTGAAGGAAGTAAATTACCATTAACTGAGACTGGGAAAACCATGGCAAGAGCAAGTCTGGAAGGGGCCAATGACCAGGGATGAAGGATAAAGATATGAGAAATGAGTTATAAATACACTAAATTTGAGAAACCTATTAGACATTCAGCAAGGATTTTGTGGAGCCCATTGTGTATGTGAATCTTGAGTACAGGACCAAGGTTAGGGCTAGTAATATAAACTTGATAATCATGTAAACAGTATAAAACTATGTGGTCAGAAGGATAGGATTAGAGATGGAAAAGGAAAATAGTCCAAAGTCTTACCCTCTGAAGTAATTTCTTTATAAAAGATCTGGAACATGAGGAGGATCCTGTAAAAGAGAAGTCTAAGGAAATTCAACAGAATATGATATCCTGTGATATAAGAGAAATATTTGGTCTTTGTCTCCAATTGATGGCACAGACCTTCCAAAACCTTGTAATTTCCTCTTTTGTTATGATATTTGAGTTTTATACTATTAACAGAAAAACATCAAATGTTACAGTAACTTACAGAAGCTTTTTCTGAGCTGAATATGAGTGACCATAGTCTAGGGAAGCAGTCTTAGAGGTCCTGAGAAAGTGGTGATAGGGCAATCAAGTTATAATTTGGTTTTATGTATTTTAGGAGACAGGAATTGTAGGTAAAATTACAAATTGATACATGGAAGGTGTACACTGGTTTGGCCTCAAAAGGCAGGAAACTTCAAAGTGGGGACTTATAGGTTATAGGTAGATTCAGAGATTCTTTAATTTGTAATCGGTTGAGAGAGTTAAGCTTTTTATAAGCTTGGAGTCAGTAGAAGGGAATGTTTTTAAATAAAGACGTCTGCTAATCATAGAGTAAGCCCTAAAAAATCAACTCAAAATGATCAGTTAAAGCAAACTGATGATCCACAGGGGTGATTTAACCTTTGCTTTGCTTGACAGCAGGACTTGTTTATAATTTCCTATCTCATTGCCACAAAAAGTCTGTTTTGCTAATCCTATACCTTTTGTTTAACATTCATCCCTGTCAGTTGTTGTGCCTAAACTCCAGAAAGGAGAAGGTATAAAGAGGCATGTGTGACCTTCCTAGTATGGCTGGGAATAGAATTTTAAGGTTTTTGTGGGGGTCCTCTTGTCCAAAAGGAGCTCTGCTCAGTTCATGGGTGGCTTAAGATTTTATTTTTAATTTACAGTATAAAGCTTTCAAAAGCTTTTAGAATTTCCTGAGTTATAGAGGTGATAGGAACATCTTTGTTATTCATAATAAGCCATTTTGATCATACCTAAATATCTTGATGGGGTAGATAGCCTCAGAATGGGGCTGATCACCATGAAGACTAAGTGATTAGAAGTGATTAGAGGCCCCACTTTCAGCCCCACCCACTAACCTATGGGTGGGAAGGGTCACTGGAAATTAAGTGCTATAAAGTCTTGAAAAAAGAGACTTGAACTTTGGGATTGGTGAATATGTTGAGATGCTCAGAGGGTGGTATGTCCGGACAGGGCATGGAATCTCAAGATCCCCTCCCTATAAATATTGTCCAATTCACCTCTCCTATCTGGCTATTCATGAGTTGTATCTTTTATAATAAGCCAGTATAATTAGTAAAAGTTTCCCTGAGTTCTGTGTATTATTATTATTATTTTTATTATTTTTATTTTTTTGTCTGCCCTTTTCTAGACTTTTATTATCTTTTTTGTTTTTTTTTTCATTAAATCACAGCTGCGTACATTAGTGCAATCAAGGGGTACAATGTGCTGGTTTCATATACAATCTAAAATGTTTTCATTGAACTATTTAACATAGCCTTCATGGCATTTTTTTCTTTTTTTTTTTCCAGTGGTAAGACAGAATTTATTTACAGAAAAGAATACAGAAAACACTAAAGCTCCTGGTAGAGAGAGAGAACTCAAGTGGGGAGAGAAAAGCTCTCTCCGTTTCTCTCCCGGTCTTTCCCCATCTCCCCTTTAGGCTTTTAGTCTCGGGGTATATGAGATCATACTTTTTAAGAGTGTGGACCAATAGTGAGCTTTACACTCAGAGGAGCCAGTTGAAACTGCAATCTAAGCCAGAATGCCCATGACTCAGAAACAATAATTTCTCCTACAAACTGTTTTCCCCCACTAAATTAATATCTGCACAATACAAAAACAACTGTTGACTTAAGAAACCTAATTGAATTTACTGGAAGAAAAGAAAAATAATGATCTCTCAGACTGAAAATCAGTGTTATTTGGTATTATGTAGAGTAGATCAAAACACTGGTATTGGGTGGTGCCTGTGGCTCATTGAGTAGGGCGCCAGCCCCATATGCCAAAGGTGGTGGGATCAAACCCGGCCTCAGCTGAACGGCAAAACAGAAAAATAGCTGGGCGTTGTGGCCAGCGCCTGTAGTCCCAGCTACTTGGGAGGCTGAGGCAAGAGAATTGCCTAAGTCCAAGAGCTGGAGGTTGCTATGAGCTGTGACGCCACGACACTCTACCAAGGGTGATAAAGTTTTTCTACAAAAAAACAAAACAAAACAAAAACTGGTATCAAATATTTTCACTTTTTAATGAGTTGATATTTTATTGACATACCTGACTACTTTTATTTTTGTTAACTGAGTGAATTTTACCAATCGCAGAGCTGTTTTGGTGTTGTGTAGACAACCCCCACCCCCATATAAGCAGGTAGTTGGATGGGATTGGCCCATATATAATGTAGTTTTGTCTGGTCATCTGTGTGATTATTGTATTGTTCTAATTTAGGAAAAAGGAGGACTCTGATTAGCCCTGGAGGGAAGCTATATTCTCTATCCATACAGCTCCTAAATGACTGTGGTGATGTAGGCTGCAGGTCATCCCACTGGCTAATAAGATCAAACCGTACCCAGAGAGTCCAACTGTTTCTGTTTACTCAGTACTCCCAGGCTCGCACTCCCCTGCCTTCTTTGGTTATTGTTTTTGTTGTCTGAGCTTTCTTTTCGGCTTTAGGAAAATGTCAAGCATTTCATGGTGGTGGGGTAGGGGTCATGACTTTGACTATTCTTTGACTAGAACAACATTTTTAGGAATTTCTCATGCTAGTGGCAGTTACTGAAAAACTCAACTCCGAAGAATATATATATTATTTTTTACCTTAATTTCCACTTCTTTCTCTTTTTATTTTTATTCTTTATTGTTTGGGATTCATTGAGGATACAATCCACTTCTTTCTTAACTGTGTTTTTTTCATTTTACAAAGAAAGTGCTGCTGCTGGCTCAGTGCCTGTAGCTCAGTGAGTGGGGTGCCGGCCACATACACCGAAGCTGGTGGGTTCAAGCCTGGCCCAGGCATGCTAAACAATAATGACAACTGCAACAAAAAGATAGCCAGCCGTTGTGGCAGGCGCCTGTGGTCCCAGCTGCTTGGGAGGCTAAGGCAAGAGAATTGCTTGGGCCCAAGAGTTGGAGGTTGCTGTGAGCTGTGACGCCACAGCACTCTACTGAGGGTGATATAGTGAGACTCTGTGTAAAAAAAAAAAGAAAGAAAGAAAGAAAATGCTGCTGCTTGTAGAAAAGTTAAACAATATGTAGTGGATTAAAGAAAAAAGAAGAAAATTCCTAGAGAGCCCTCCATACTGCCAAAAAGAATATTCCATCTCTCTCTTCTCTACATGTGCATACACACACATACACACACAGAAACACTGGGACATAATCTAATGTGATAATAGTAAATATCTCCATGAGATGGTGCTCAAAGATTACATTTAGTTTTAGTTTCTATCCCAACAACTGTGAAAATTACAACCCACTATTTATGTAGGTGAGTTCATGCCCTATAATGTTCATGTATATCTTTGTGGGTATGTTTTATTACATTTACGATGATTATAAAATTTCATGCCTTTGGGCTTCTAGTTATTCCATTGTGTCTTTGGAAAACATTATGAAAGAGATGAGGGAGACATTGTGGTTGTGATATATATCCCGTTTTCTCCAGAAAATGTTTTAGAGAGATCTTTCCTTTAGATGGCTTTGAAGTATTTCCTCATTTGAATGTTCTATGATGTATAATTAATGCTAAAATTTAATCATTTTATTTGATTGTAAGATATGCTTGCTATAAAAAATTTAAGACAGTACAGAAATGTACAAAGTAAAATGTAAGTTTCTTCCAGCCTGAGCAAGAGCAAGACCTGTCTCTACTAAAAATAGAAAAACTAGGCAGTTAGCCATTGTGGCAGGCGATTGTACTCCCAGCTACTCAGGAGGCTGAGGCAAGAGGACTGCTCAAGCCCAAGAGTTTGAGGTTGCTGTGAGCTATGATGCCATGGGACTCTACAAAGGGCCACAAAGTGAGACTTTGTCTCAAAAAACAGACAAACAAACAAAAATTATACATTTATACAGGTGTATGTGACATGGGTCATATGTAAAATATATTTCTTACTATGGGTTGTGATTTTTTTTTATTGAGATGGAGTCTCACTTTGTCACACCCAGTAGAGTGCCTTGGCATCACAGCTCACAACAACCTCAAACTCTTGGGTTCAAGCAATTCTCTTGCCTCAGTGTCCCTAGTAGCTGGGACAACAGGTGTCCGCCACAATGCCCGGCATTTTTTTTTTATTGTTGTTTCTTAGCAGGCCTGGGCTGGGTTCGAACCCACCAGCCCTAATGCATGTGGCCGGCACCCTAATCACTGAGCTATGGGCACCTGCCTGGGTTATGATTTTTAATATGTTTTTTAGAGGCAGAGTCTTGCCCTGTCACCCAAGCCAGGGTGCAATGGCCCAATCATAGCTTATTGTAACCTCAAATTCCTGGGTTCAAGTGATCCAACCACCTTGGCCTCCCAAAGCGCTGAGATTACAGGTATGAGCCACTTTGCCTTCCCTCAAGTTGTTATACTCTAATGAGTCAATAAAAGAATAAATGCATATGAACTAATTAAAGAACTCTTTTAAAACACTGTAGAATAGGTCAGTTTGTACCAGTTCTCCTATTTTCAGGGAATGTAGAAATGGCTAAATGTCTAATTGGTAAGTTAGGGAAAACTTGCCTCCCACAAAATCCTCATCAGCCTCCTTTAAAACACTTAGTTGTGGGTGGCGCCTATGGCTCATCGAGTAGGGTGCAAGCCCCATATACCGAAGGTGGCCGGTTCAAAACTGGCCTTGGCTGAACTGCAAAACAGAAAAATAGCTGGGCATTGTGGTGGGTGACTATAGTCCCAGCTACTCGGGAGGCTGAGGCAAGAGAATCGCCTAACCCCAGGAGTTGGAGGTTGCTGTGAGCTGTGTGACACCACGGCACTCTACTGAGGGTGATAAAATGAGATTCTGTCTCTAAAAAAACAAAACAAAACAAAAAAAACAACACTTAGTTGTCCTTCTTGGGTTGAGGCATTTATCGGATCTCAAGCTTTTGATAATATGGAGTATATCCTTTTGAAGTGGTCGTTTAGAACATCTTGTCTTGAGCCCAAGGACCTGGACAACTCCAAATGTTATCTCTTTTTGATCCTTCCTGTCTTATCATCCTAGGAGATACAAGGAATCAGTTTCATATGCAGGCCAATTCCATTCCTAAAGGAATGACCAAAGGATCCTTGGATCCTTGGTCTCAGACAAGCATAGAGATAAATACTAAGAATATGTTCTTCATAGTTATTCTTTTTTATATAGAGTCTTGCTCTGTTGCCCATGCTGGAGGGAAGTGGCTTGATCATTACTCACTATAACCTCAAATTCGTGGGCTCAAGCAATTCTCCCACCTCAGGCTCCTGAGTAACTGAGACTACAGGCATGAGCCACCATGCCCGGCTACTTTTCCAACATTTTTTTAAGAAATGGGGTCTTGCTGTGTTGCTCAGGCTGACTTTGAACTCAGGGCTCAAGCAATCCTTCCTCCTCAGCCTCCTGAAGTTCTGGGATTACGGGTGTGAGCCACCATGCCTGGTCCCATGGTTATTTCTGTAAGCTTCAAAAACATCCCTTGCCAGGCAAAAGATAAGAAGATATTAATAAAAACCATGGTCAAGTTATAAGGAACTCACCTGCGAGACAGATGTGGCTCTAATTAGGAAATTGAGACCCCTTGACTTATAAAGCTTTAAGCTCTATTCTTGTTGCTCAGATCTCTTTTGGGGACTTCTTGGCCTGAGCTCCTGCCCTTTTATGTTCAACTTTCTGACTGGTACCCAAGCTATTGTCTTCCATTTCCCCAGCCTGGATTCATACTCCCTGGCACTTGATTTCCCAGGCCATACCTGGACTGTCTACCCCCACTAAACCACCTGTTTTTTTCTTTCTGCCTTAGTGGATCCCTGAATTTGACCCTTGTTTGCTTAACCTGTGGCTCATTCATTTCCATCTTTTACTTTCTTCTCAGGAGGTGACTTCTTGTCCTCCTGACTTACTCAGCTGCTTTGACTGCCTGCACCCTTAACTCCAACTGCTCCTACCATTATATTGTTACTACTTCCCGGCATTACCTTCATCTCCTGTTCCTGAGGCCTACTTCCAAACTGACAAGAGGTTGAGGCAAACTATTTGCCAAGCACCCTGCCTTCATTTATTGCTTCGCAAGAGTTACCTCATGTACTGGGCTGTGGCTGCTTGACATTGTCCATCTCTCCTGGCCTCTAGTCTCTCATCATCAACAGGAAGAATTTTAGACTGGTTGTCTTGAGTATAACAAAACTCTTTAATCCTCTCTCTCTTTTTTTTTATTTTTGGAGACAGAGTCTCACTCTGTTGCCCCAGGCTAGCATCCTGTGTTGTCATAGCTCACAGCAACCTTAAACTCCTGGGCTCAAGAGATCCTCTTGCCTCAGTCTCCCAAGTAGCTGGCACTACGGACACCCAGTATAATGTCAGGCTTTTCTATTTTTAGTAGAGAATGGTCCTCACTCTTGCTCAGGCTGGTCTCAAACTCCTCAATTCAAGCAATCTACCTGCCTCAACTTCCTGGAGTGCCAGCTAAAATTATAGGTGTGAGCCATTGCCCTCCTTGATCTTCTCAACTCCCCTAGACTCAGTGCTTGGCATGGGGGAAGAATGGAGCCAGGATGATTCTTCCCTTCAGATAGCTATGATGGCACCAAATAGAACAAAGGCATAACAAGCCATTTTATCCATTTAAAACAGTCACTTAAACTGCCCCAAGACCAGACTGTTTCAATGTTAGGATGTTGGTGAACAGGCGCTGATTATAAGGTTATTGTAATAACCTGAGATATAAGCACAAGAATCTGAACTGGAGGAAAAGCAGTAAACAGATAAGGGTGAGCAAGAGACAGAAACAAGATAATTTTAATGAAAAAGAGCAACATAACTTGGAAACTAAATGGGCATGGGGAATGTGGAGAATGATCAGCCAATGCCAAGGCTATTGTTGGAAGTAATCAACTTATCTCCAGTTGGATGACTCCCTGAGCAGCTACAACCAATGTAGTTTGGCTACAACCAACTGGTAAGTTTTAGACTATCTGTTACATTCAGTGGTTCTGTTGCTTCCTCACCTACCCACAATGAAATTTTTTTTTCTTTTCTTTCTTTTTTGTCACAGTTTGGCCGGGGCCAGGTTTGAACCCTCCACCCTCGGAATATGGGGCCAGTGCCCTACTTGCTGAGCCACAGGCACCGCCCCCCACATTGAAATTTTGAATGATCTTTTACTGTACCCACACACTCTTCCTTAAATCCAGTAAGTCACCCAATGAGGTTTCCTCCCGCATCCTTTTATTCCTAGTGTTCCCACACTGAGCTTCTAACCAGTACTTTTGCCTTAGGTTCTACCTTCAGTCTCTCCTGCTTCAACCCACATACACCTCCACGTAATCTTTACTACTTTAAACACACTACCTCACAGCAAAAGATACATAAATAAAAATACAGACATGACTTCTATCATGTGAGAAATTATCTTTGTGCAAAGTAACTTCCAAATTCATGACTAGAGAGCTATCCTTGAGGTTGCAGAATAGAAAGGCTGCTAGATCAAGTTAAAATGCTTAAATTAGGCTCAGCGCCTGTGGCTCAAGCAGCTAAAGTGCCAGCCACATATACCTGAGCTGGTGGGTTCGAATCCAGCCCAGGCCCACCAAACAACAATGACGGCTGCAACCAAAAAATAGCCGGGCTCTGTGGCAGGCACCTGTAATCCCAGCTACTTGGGAGGCAGAGGCAGAAGAATCGCTTGAGCCCAGGAGTTGGAGGTTGCTGTGAACTGTGATGCCACGGCACTCTACCCAGGGTGACAGCTTGAGGCTCTGTCTCAAAAAAAAAAAAAAAAAAAAAAGATTCTCAGCTCCGCGCCTGTGGCTCGACACGCTAAGGCGCCAGCCACGTACACCTGAACTGGCGGGTTTGAATCCAGCCCCAGGCCCGCCAAACAACAATAACAGCTGCAACCAAAAAATGGCCAGGCGTTGTGGCAGGCGCCTGTAGTCCCAGCTACTTGGGAGGCGGAGGCAGGAGACTCGCTTGAACCCAGGAATTGGAGGTTTCTGTGAGCTGTGATGCCACAGCACTCTATCCAGGGTGACAGTTTGAGGCCCTGTCTCAAAAAAAAAAAAAATTCTTAAGTTACATGGTTTATTAAATAAATTTAAAGCACACAGCAAAATGCAAGAGAAAAGGGATGGGGCTATCTAAACAACTTAGGGTAGGATACAAGCAGGGTAGAAGGACAACACTGCCTGGACTTGGCCTACACATTGTTCATCTGTTTTGTATCTTTCTTTATTGCTTCAGCATTCCCGACTGATGCTGTTACAAGGACCAGAGTTGACATTCAATCAAGGGGACCTATAGATAGAAGGTACCCTTGGCCAGTGACACACACTTGCTTTTTTCAGACAGAGGAACAAGTTCATAGGGCCATAGCTAATTACCAGGCTAATTAGCAAGCTACAGCTGTATTTATATTTATATATCTTAGGTAGAAGACACATGCAGCCAGAATAAATTCACCAGGGGGTTGAATTAAAACCTCATGAGAGATGATGGATCTGCTAATTACCCTGATTTGATCACTACACAATGTGTGTGTGTGTATATATATATATATACATCACACTGTTCCCCATAAATATGTACAATTATGTGTCAATTAAAAACAAAATAAAACTCATTTTTTAAAGCCTCATGAATATTAAGAGCTGTGTATACTTAATGCATCCTGAATATTGACACCTCTGGTATATTTAGTGCCTTTTCTGTCTTGCAAATATTTAGGATACTGTGAACATTTAGTATATTTTGTGCGTTTAGTACACCACAGCAGTTCAGTACCCAGGTGCCTTGTGAGTATTAGGCACCGCTTGGTCCTTCCTATTTGTGTTTAACACACAGATGCTCTGCTCTATTTGCACTTCCTGTGACTTCTGCCTAACAAACATTGTGCTTAAACATCTGAAAACATTTCACCATGTTTTCCAACTTCTTTTTTTATGACAGAAGCAAATATTCTCAAGGTAAATATACATAGCAGCCTTTTCTCTGCTCACACTGCCCTAAACTCTCAATCTATCCTCCTCCCAGTGCCCCAGATTTATTCCTCTTTCCAACTGGCCAATCTTGGAAGCAACATTTCCTAACCTCAGAGTCAACCTTGACTTCAAATTCTCCTCACGCTCCTCCTACGCAATTCATCATCAACGCCTCAGTCTTCTATTCCCAAAATACACTTCCATGTACTTCTTACCATCTCCATTGCCACCTGGGTCCAAGCTATCACCAGTTATCTGAGGTGACTGCAATTTGCTTCTGTCTCTACTCGGCCACTCTAATCCACAAAGCAGCCCAGAATGATCTTTGGGAAAGATGTCACTCCTCTGCTTAAAACCTTTCAGTGGTTTCCCACTGCCCTTAGGGACAAAGCCAAAAGTCTTTTTTTTTTTTGAGACACAGTCTTAGTTTGTCACCCTCCATAGAGTGCTGTGGTATCATACCTCACAGCAACCTCAAACTCTTGGGCTCAAGTGATCTTCCTGCCTCAGCCTCTCAAGTAACTAGTACTACAGGTACCCGCCATGATGCCTGGCTATATTTTTTCTATTTTTTTCTTTTTTTTAGAGACAGGATCTTGCCCTGCCTCAGCTTTGTCTCAAACTCCTGAGCTCAAGCAATCCACCTGCCTCGGCCTACCAGAATGCTGGGATTACAAGTGTGAGCCACTGCGTCTAGCCAAATCCAAAATTCTTAACATGGCATGTGAGGGGCTGCACGGCATGCTCTGTTACCTCTCTAGCCTTGTCTCACACCTCTCTTGCCTTCACAAGTCTCCTCCATGTGATCTCTAGTTTCTTCCTTATGGCCTCCTACATTCTATTTCTTTCTTTCTTTTCTTTTTCTTTCTTTTTTTTTTTTTTGGTAGAGACAGAGTCTCACTTTATCGCCCTCAGTAGAGTGCTGTGGCGTCACACAGCTCACAGCAATCTCCAGCTCCTGGACTTAGGCGACTCTCTTGCCTCAGTCTCCCAAGTAGCTGGGACTACAGGCGCCCGCCACAACGCCCGGCTATTTTTCCATTTTGCAGTTTGGCCGAGGCCGGGTTTGAAACCGCCACCTTCGGTATATGGGGCTGGCACTCTACTCGATGAGCCACAGGTGATGCCCTACATTCTATTTCTTTTCCCTGAAATGCTCCTCTTGCTCAGAACACTACCCCCACCTCCACCTATAACACACACACACCAATCCTACAATTTTTTTTTTTTTTGAGACAGAGCCTCAAGCTGTCATCCTGGAGAGAGTGCCGTGGCATCACAGCTCACAGCAACCTCCCATTCCTGGGCTCAAGCGAGTCTCTTGCCTCTGCCTCCCAAGTAGCTGGGACTACAGGCACCCGCCACAACGCCCGGCTATTTTTTGGTTGCAGCCCTCATTGTTGTTTGGCGGGCCTGGGCTGGATTCGAACCCGGCAGCTCAGGTGTACGTGGCTGGCGCCTTAGCCCGTTGAGTCACAGGCGCCGAGCCAATTTTTTTTTTTTTTTTTTTGAGACAGAGCCTCAAGCTGTCAGTCACCCTGGATAGAGTGCTGTGGCTTCACAGCTCACAGCAACCTCCAATTCCTGGGTTTAAATGAGTCTCCTGCCTCTGCCTCCCAAGTAGCTGGGACTACAGGTGCCCGCCAAGACGCCCGGCCATTTTTTGGTTGCAGCCGTCATTGTTGTTTGGCGGGCCTGGGCTGAATTTGAACCTGCCAGCTCAGGTGTATGTGGCTGGTGCCTTAGCCTGTTGAGCCACAGGCGCCAAGCCCTAATCCTACCTTTTTTTTTCTTCTTGTTCTGCTACCCAGGCTGGAGTGCAGTGGCATAATTACAACTTACTGGAGCCTTGAACTTCTGGGTTCAAGCAATCCTCTGGCCTCAGCTCCAGAGTAGCTAGGACTACAGTAATGACCAGTGCACCTAGCTAACTTTTTTTTTTTTTTTGGGACAGAG
>CAUYRH010026136.1:0-33055 GCA_963574655.1 Perodicticus potto
TTTATATCTGGGTTTTTGGTTCTTATTTATCATTAATTTTATAAAAAAAAAAAAAAAAAAAAAAAAAAAAGATACCCTTTGTGGAAAGTAGTTGATTCCAAAATTAACATAGGGTTAGAAAAACAAAGAACAGAAAACAAAACCCACTGCTGTATACAATGCAATCAGGGTGCCAATCACCAAATTCACAACCACCACTGCCTATGACAGTGCCTATTTCTGTTTTGAAAATTCCTCCTGTTAACTTCTATCACCTTTCACGCTGCCCTGCACACAAAATTATGTCAATGTTGTGCATGTGGACGGTTTGGTAGCTGACTAGGACACTGGCTAGGCCAGAGAATGAGTAGTTCATAAATTAGGCAATGTGACTTCAGTTACTAATAAATTATGGCACTTTATAAAGTATTCCCCTTTCTTAGGAATACCATTATTGCTATTCTTGATTAGAGGTTTAATTAATAAGTTAGTTATTAGTAGCTTTTAAATACACACTATCACAATTTTTAAAACCAAGCAGAAGTAAAACAATGCATCATTGAATAAACAAAATGAGACTGACAAGCACTGAGAGAATAGTTTTATTTCAGGAGCAAAATGTCTCAGTCATATTGAAATATAAAAGTTTATCTCGAATGGCAAATAAAAGCAATACACAATAATAAATAATGTTGAAACTTTTTATATAAGACATTTATTACTATAACTTACTGCCACCGAATGAATTCAGTTAATCCATTTAAAATTAAAGTGAATATTTTTCCAAAAGGCTTATCTTTTTATGCCACTGTCCTTCTTTAACCTTCGCTGATGTTCTGTTTATTTTTTCTTTCTTCTGATTTTGCATGGTGTTATTTTTCATTTGTTTGGGGGATTTGTTTATTTGTTTTTGCTTCTGATCAATTCTACTCTTCTGTCTGTTTTATTGGCGATCTACAATGCTTCTTTGAGACTGCTGAGTCTGTGTTGTCTTGAACCATTAAGCCACTTGCAACCTTGGAGTTCAGAGAGGACCCAGTGTAAAAGTCATGGATTCAGGGGTGTCCCTTTCCACAGGCAGGCAAAGGACTCCAAAGCCTAGAACCTAAACCAGTCTTAACCATATGAGCAAGAAAGTGCCTGTGTATTCATGAATCTTGTTTTACGTAACCAATTATTCCCTATTGTGAAGTATCTAATTTAATGGTCTATTTGTTTATCTCTATTGGGTTGGTGATGGAGCTCTATTTTCAAGCAAGTGAGAAACAACAGATAATCTGATTTATTATGAGGTTTTTGTCGTCTGCTTGTGAGTCTTTTGAGAATAGGGGAACTCAAATGAATTACATTTTTATCCCCATTGAAAAGCATAGCAGCTCTTTGAAAGCTAATTCATTATAGTTTTTTATTATCTGCCTGTTAGTCTTTCGACAGTCTGGAATCCCAAATCAATTAAATTTTTACCCCATTTAAAAGCATAGAGCTCTTTGAGAGCTGGATAAACATAAGCCAGAAATTGAGTTCTCAGAAAATATATTCTTCTATTTATGCCCTCATAATATTAGTCTGAAATTTCGAAAAGAAAATACCTTCTCAGAATCTCATGAGAAGAACTGTACTTTTAAACATACTTCCTAGAAGGGCGGGGATCTTCCCAAATTTTGGAGACTTCAGATAAATAAAACTTACCAAATTTATAGGTACTACAAATCAAGTATCATGGAGAAGCAGGCTTAGTTTTCTAGCCTCAGGAATGAAAAGCAAAGATTAAGAAAAAATCTATTCTTATATTTCTTAATGACATTTCCAGACAGTAATTACTCAATACTCTATACCCAAGGAGGCATATGCAATCAATTAATATCTTACTGTAAAAATGTAAATAATTAGGCCACAACAAAACAGAATCAGCCTTTTTCTGAGATGAATCTTTATCTTATAGAATCATTAAATATCACAATTATATACACTAAATAGAATATAGTATTATATTTATCATATAATAATACACAATAATAATATAGTATTTAGGAAATATTGGGGAGCAAAGAGAACAAACAATGTTAAGAAAAAAATATCAAAATTTAGGAATAAGGCTGAGAAGATAATTACTTATCTTTTTAGTATTATACTAAAGGATTATTTAATATTCAGTAAGAGTGTCCCACTTTTGTTTGTGTTATTTACTATTGATTAAGGGCTCAGACTCTATATAGTTTGTAGATTTTTTGGCAAACAAAGATATAAATGTTTTTGTCTGGTGGAAAAAAAAGTCTCGAAGATGAGTTTATTACTTTGTAAGACAATACAATTTTATAAGCCAACTAAGAACATTATCCTAATAATTCTGACTTAAACTTCCTATAAATAACCAGTTTCTCAAACACTCTGAACTTTCATTTTTATTGATTTTTCATTAAATAATCAACTGAATAAACCTTTGACGTGCATGTATAAGTCATATTTTAACTTGTCAATATTATACTTTTACGGCAATAATTCTCAAATGAAGATAGTACCTGATCTATGAAAGCTTTTATGAAAACTCAAAAAGAATTTACCACTTGTTCATGCCACTATTCCACCTTCTAATTGCAGTAGTCTGCCTCTGATTTGGAGTTTCACTTTACAGTTTCAGTTACCCACACCCAACCAAGTTCAAAAAATAGGTACAGTACAATGAAATATTTTGAGAGATAACACATTCACATTACTTTGAAATATTACAATTTATTGTTGTAATTTTCTATTTAACTTATTTATTATTGTTAATATCTCGCTGTACCTAATTTATAAGTTAAACTTCATCATCAATATGTGTAGGAAAAATATAATATATATATATATATATATATGTGGGTGTGTGTGTATGTGTGTGTTACCAACTAAAGGTTCAGATGTTCAAGAGAAGGAGAGAGATAGAAAGAAAATGCAAGGATTAATAATTTGCCGGTCTATGTAAAGGACATTGTAAGTGTTCTCTGTGAAATTCTCACTTTCATGTAAGCAGGACGTTATCATAAAATGAAAATAAAAGGTAATTTAGTAAATTTAAGTGATATGTTGTAACTAAAGTGATGCAGGTTCCATAAAGCACAAAAGTAAATTTGGTTAAGTTTGTTTTTTTTTTTTTAAGTTACACATTTCGCGTGAAGGAACAGCAAGAAAAGCAACACCTAATTTACCTGCTCTCTGGAATCTAATACTCTTAATATGCATTAAGATTGTTTTATTATTGAGTCTTTTTTTAATTTTTAAAATATTTTTAGTCTTTAATAGCATGGTACATAATAATTATAGACATTTATGGATACCTGTGATGTGTTGATATAGGCATACAATATGTAATAATCAAATCAGGACTTAATTTTCACCACAGCCATAGCTCCATTAGACCTAATAGATATTTACAGAACATTTCATTCAACAGCTGCAGAACACACATTCTCCTTCTCAGCTCACAAATCATTCTCAAGGAGAGACAATATGTTTGTTGGGCCACAAAACAAGCCTTAACATTTTCAAAAAACTGATATCATATGAAGTATTTTTCTCTGAGTACAATGGAATAAAACTAGAAATCAATAAGAAAAGGAACATCGGAAACTATACAAACACATTGAAATTAAACAATATGTTCCTGAATGACTGGTGGGTCAATGAAGAGATTAAGAAAATATTTCTTGAAATGAATGAACATGAAAACATATTAAAACCCGCAAGTTAACAGAAAAAGCAGTACTAAGAAAAAAGTTTATAGCAATTAGTGCCTACATCAAATAAGTAAAAAAAAAAAAAACAAAAAACTTCAAATATTTTTATTTTTGAGAAGTGGGTTGACACAAGCGATAGAAAAAAGGAATAGAGGGCGGTGCCTGTGGCTCATCGAGTAGGACGCTGGCCCCATATGCCGAAGGTGGCAGGTTCAAACCCACCCTTGGGTTAACTGCAAAATAGAAAAATAGCCGGGCGTTGTGGTGGGCATCTGTAGTCCCAGCTACTCGGGAGGCTGAGGCAAGAGAATTGCCTAAGCCCAGGAGTTGGAGGTTGCTGCGAGCTGTGTGATGCCACAGCACTCTACCGAGGGCGATAAAGTGAGACTCTGTCTCTACAAAAAAAGAAAAAAGGAATAGAAAGGAAGAAATAAAAACAGAAAAAGCCAGCCCATTTTACTTATTTGAGTTCTACTGTGTATAAATTTGGTTCTTTGGAGAGATATTAAGTAACAAAGGTCTGATATAACATTATGATATAAAAAAAAGCTGTTTGACATTTTCACATTTCTTTGAACACACAATGACTCACCCAGTTTCCAGCTCAGGGGAGACAGTCCACCAAGTTCACTGAAGAAATGCACTGAACTCAATGTACTTAAACCATGGCTCTATCTCACCAATAACAAGATAATTACATCCCCTTGCTTCTATTTTTCAAAGTTGGTAGTGAGCTATTCACTATTTGATTCATTACTAAGAACTCCAAAAGTCAGAATCCAGAAACAGCAATTTCTTACCTATTCTAGTTAGATGTCCTTGTGGGTAAGGAACCTCTCTTTTCTGAATGTAACCATGTCATGACTCTACGAAAATAATCTACATTTTTAAAAATCAAAAACTTGATTTTTAAAAAATCAAGACATTTCTTTTAATACTGTTTAATACAGTTGCCATAAGCAAAGAGACTTCCTTTTCCTACTGACCATGTCAATCCTGTCCTCTCAAGTAGTGTCTGATCCATGGGCTGGGCATAAAGTAAGCACCAAGTTCAACTGAGAACTCACTTTACTTGATCAGTAGTGCATTTAATAAAATTATCTTTTTAATTTATCTTCAATTTAGACTGCTCCCTTATCCTGAACAATTCTACTGTTGTTTTATTACGCAATCCTGTTTTAGGTTAAAAACAAAACAAGAAGTATAGTTTAGTGAGAGCTTTATCTCTTGCTTTAAAAAAATAAAAATAGCCTCGCTTATTGAACCAGAATAATTTGTTATTTTCTGATTAAAAAAATTGTCATTTTAAAAGACTAAAGGAAGTTTTAACAAAGCTATAGTGCTAGAACTGGGAAATCACTTTAAGTTGTTTTATAGAAACAAAAAAACAATTTCTGTAGAAATCATTTGTATGGATCAACTGTTGTGATTCCCTAAACGTTCCCTGCTATGACAAGGAAGGAATTGTGAAAAGATGAAAAGTCAAGCATCTTTCAAGTTCACTGCAATGCATAAAAAAATACAAGGCGAACCTATCCCCTGAACAACAGTGGCTATCTCTGAACTCTTTAGTTAGCAGACCTGACAGGCTTCCCGCTGTGTAACAGTAAGTGACCTGAAGAATTCAATAGTTTCACTTCATAAAACTTAATGGTGTCCCAACTCCCTTTTGTTATGTAGGACTTCCAAGAGAGATAAATGCTATTAGAAAAGAGCACGCATTAATAGTTCTTTTCTCTTTTTCTAAATGTAAGCCCAGCATCTCTGCCTGGGTTCTTTTTTTCTCAGCTATACCAACTTCCAGTGGACTGCTGGGTCAGTGTACTCTGACACCCACTTGGCTCAGTGATACTTTCAATATACTTTTATCATTATTATTAAAAAAATAAAAGAGAGAGAAAGAGAGAAAAATCACTGTGATTCATGAACCGTAGCTAGGTGGCTGATCTTTTCATTTAAAATCACTATTTGTATTAATGTGCCCACGCTTTGGAACATAAAGCTACTGAAAGCAACAGCATGCTGAGACACACTGTCTCATCCCAACCAGCGCCTAATACAGGATATGAATTACCTGACAGCTGGTTACCCTCCAGCTCAAATCCCATGTAGTTTAAATACTGAAGCTGAACATCCTAATGGTACAGGTGTTCTTCCAACAGGAAAAATAAGTAAGAAAGACAAGTATACAAGAGAACTTATGAAGAAGTTCCTCCCCCAAAAGTTGAGCTATCTTAAATGACCCAGGACTAACTAGTACTACTAAAGACACTAAGTTCAAAATCTATTTTTAAAGAAAATAAATAATTATTTTCTTCAACATTATCTTTTGTCATTTAAGTCATTTGGGATAGCATTATCCTAACATTTAATAGAGGATACTTTTCAATTAGTAATTTATCAAGTCATTACACAATGAGTTACGTAATTATCCACAAAAATGTCTACTATTAAACTTGCTTTTGAGAAACCAAAAATGCGAATTAAATTTCTCTTTAAACAGCCAAGATACAAGTCTTGAAAGGCAGATGCGATGCTTTCTTCCCAATGGAATAATCAGGGTATAACTGAGTTGAGTAAACTTTCTAACTAAAGTATAATATAAATATTGTAGAGTATACAAATCTTAAATGTTCTGCTCATTTACTTTTTTATTAAGCAATACATGTGTGTATATATATATTGATTTTGAGAAATGTATAGGAGTTTTTGAAAAATAACCAAATGACAAATCAAATAAATAGCACACTACCCTTATAATTAATATAATCAAATTGCTGAATTTTTACTACTCTATCACATCTTTTTAATTTTTAAGAACCAACAGTACTTTACAGATTTTCTTCTCTTCTGAAGCCATGCATAAAACTTCCTATCCCTCCCTAGCACACAAACACTGCACAGTACAAGTTCCTCTTGGACCAGAGCCAGCCTAAGGCACAGACTCAGGGAGGCTCTGAAGGAGACAAAGCAGAAACAGCAGGTGCACAGCCGCAGGGGAGGACAGACGTGGGCAGTGTGTGTTTTTCTGGTAGCTGCCAAGCTTCCTGCAACACCAAACACATGCCGCTTGCACGATGCCCCCAACTTTTGCCACTAACTGAACTTGATTCAACTTAAGACTGCTGTTGAGTTGAGAAAATAATAATGATCATAAGTGATAGCAATGAAAGTAGAAATTAGTATGGCAATGTATTACACTGATGCTAGTAGGGAGATCCTAGTTTAAATATTATTACTGTTTCTCCGTTAATGTGACTTTACACACAGAGAGGCCCAATGTGCATTACTGGAATAATTTAAAGGAAAATAAATTTTCTTGTATGAAAACAAAAATTAAAATGGTAATATAGATGGGAGGAAACAGAGAGCGAGAGAAGACATTAACTACTAAAGAAAAATCACTGCAAATTTCTCCATATTCACACCAAAGATAATCACCCTCAGAATTTCAGCAATTCTTGTCATGCAAATAAATTTTTCATAAGAACTCGTACTATTCCATAAATCTGATCGATTGTAATCTTCAATGCCTATTTGATTTTGTCAGATTTCCCATCTAGCTGAGATTCCCATACCTTTCTGTTTGGAGTCCACGTGTAACTTCCCCTACATCTTGTTTTCAGGTAGGATAAGTAAATAAAAATGCAAGAGGGCCTAGAACCCAATGTCAAAGAATTCCTGTTGTTTGAAACATTGGTGTGAAGAATCAGACTGCCAAGGAGTCTTGCAGCCAAAAAGAAAAAGGAAAAAAATAACTAGGGGAGAGTTACAACTGCAAAAAGGGCTCTATTTTTTGGCAATGTCTAGAGATATTTTTTAGGAGTCACAATTTGGGGATCCCACTCAATCAAGGGGCATTTAGTGGATGGGGTGAGGGATGTTATTAAACATCGTACAGTGGACACGACAGTCCTCATGACATGGAATTATGCAGGACAAAAGTGTCCACAATGCGGATGTTGAAAATCTACATATTACAGCAGCTAAAACACATGAAACGGAGGAGTTCGTGAGCAGTGAGAATATGAATATGGTAAGAACCAGGACTGATTGCCTTGCAGGAAAAGGAGGGAGAAGATGGAAATATTTGGGGCCAAGCAGGATACAAAAAAATCTATTTTTCATTCGTTTGTTTTCCTTAAAGATTGAAAACTTGGAAGTACTGTAAACAGATGGCAATGAAGAGATGGAGAAAAAACTAAAGAAAAAATCAAAAGAGATTGACTAAGTACTGTTTTAAAGTAGGGGAGGAGCTAAAATCTAAATGACTTGTGGAAACATCTTCCTAGAAAAAATGAAAGAACAAATATTTATCTAAGATCAGAGTAAATGAAGGACTGATGGGCAAAAAAATTGATGTGAGGGAGTGGTATAGGAACAGAATAGTTTGAGGAGGTGCTTAACATAAACACTTGCTGCCCAGCTGGTATATGACCCATTTTCCCTGTGATAAGAGAAAATTGGTGTATGCTTCCTGGAAAGAAAGCTGGTATTAACTCCTTGGAAACCTCCAGGCTCGACAACTAATTGGTTTTTACCAGAAGGAGAGCTTATCTAAGGTTTTATTTTAGAAGAATATGTCTAATTATGTGTGATTGTTTTTGAAAAATAAAGCTGAAATCTAGAAGTTTATGGAATATGGCTCCCTGGAAAAGTTGCTTCCATGCTATACATAACTGACTATAAAAGAGAGATTTTTCATATTGAGATGGCTCCTTCTATGTAAATGAGGTAACGTATACATCCAACAGCCCAAACCTCTTCCAACAGTCTAGGCCAGGGGCGCTAAGATACAGAAAGAAAGGGCCTGTAAGCTGCAGATGTAATCCTGATTGCTCCCACTTCACCTGTATTTCTGACAATAAAATCCTTTGTATTTCTATCTGACACATAAACTAAGCATTTGATGATACTGAAGACAACAACCTGAGTATAAAAATCATAATTTTATAGTTAATTACATACAGCACATACAATAAAGAGCTTAACAGAGGGAGCTAAAGGAACAGGTACATAGGTTATTCCAGGTTGGAATGTATCAAGCCAAGAATAACAGGAAATACAAACAAAGGAGGCATTTCAGAGAAAACGTTTAGTATTTTAGAGTAAAATGATCATGTAATTAGATTATAAAAGTGATAAAATGATAGATATTGTGACTGAGGAATGACCAGCTGAAACAAAAATGTCATTACATAGGAAGACGGTAAAATGTACATGCATGAAACATTTGTAAAACATGACTTTTTATCCTGAAATTGCAAATATTGTGGTTTACAAAATAATTATAAATGTTTGTCTTGATTTTTAAGTGTATTTAAAAATAGTGTGAATATATTTATATTTTCATGTGTCTATAAACTATAATGTTAAACATTGAATGTAATTCTTCACTAGTAATGTATTTCTTGACCTTGGATGCTAGAATTTATTTTATTAATTTATTAACATTAATTTAAGGTTGTGTACTTAAGTTTCAAAATAATAGAATTACTCTATAAAAATAAATTTTCTTCCTTGCCTAACTAGAATACTATGACCACCAGATTTCAATGATTATCCCCCAATTTAAAAAAACAAAGATAGTTATTTTACTCAATGTAAAACAATTCTGTCTTATAGACTGTACACCTATTCTCACAGTCAGAGAACTGTTGTGGATCCTGAGTCAATAAATATTCTCACTTACGTTATGAAAGTTGTACCAGCCCACAATGTAACCTAAAAAAGGCATAATGTGAATGTTATCTCACAGAAAATTCAGAGATGAACTTGATCCTATTAAAGATCCACTCCAAGGATAAATGGCAAACAACCACATTCTCTAAATTCTTAGTTTTAAAGGGATATAATCCATTTAAAGGGTATCCTTGATCTACATTGTTAGAAAAACATCTTTAATTCTCTTCATTGCTGACATTTTAAATCATTTTCTTGATAATGACAAGTACAGCTTGTAATGACGGTTTTGACATGTTATTGAATATTGCTATTGTTACCACATGACTATTTAAATCAGTCTAACCATGTAATCACAGATAGAAAAAAAATGAGTGTTGGGCACATTCTCAACTGAACTATACGAAGAGCAACAGTAATAATGAGGACACAGCAATTATACTTACTCAAACTGATCTTAAAGTCATTTAAGACGAAGTGAGTTAAGTGTATGCATTTGTTATTCATAACCATGCACAATAAACATACAAATTGTGACAGCATCTACATGAAAATGATTTATTCCAAAAGTTAGAAAAAAATAAGTGGGCTCTTCTATCAAACCCTGCTTTAAAGGCAACTCTGAATCTACAAGCTTACAAGAAATGAAGTCAACCGGACTAGATAAAATATGCAGTTGATTTTCAAAATCTCAGCTTACATATACTTGTTCATTGCTGAAGACACTGGGAGTCATGTTCAATGTTTCACCTATCACTGAAAACACTGCCTTTCAAAATGGCAAACAGAAAGAGCTCCCTGAAGGCCTTCTCCACAATAATAAAATGCTCTGGCTTGTGAGACTCACTTCGCTTCTGCTCACAACTTACTGTTCAGATTTAGTTGCATGACACAAAGTAGAACTGACAGGAGCCAAGGACACATCTCTTCCTTGTGTCCGGTAGGTGTAGACTCAGGTCTCTTAGACCCAGACCAGACCCAAACCCTGTTGGTGAGCACTGATGACTACCACGGTCAATCTCAACCATGGCCATCGTATACTAGTTGGAAAAGATGATAATATCTTTGAAACTGAAGGATTCATATGGTATAATCACAAGTTTTGTTTTTAGGTATGTGCCTCTAAAAGGCCATGAGATATATATCTTAAATGAAATAACTTTTTTTTTTTGCTTGATTCAAGGAATCTGTACTATATTTGTAAGAATTTATTTTGATTACATTAAACAGTTGGTTTTAAAAGTTGTGTTATCTTTAGATTACTCAGCAAATGCATTCACAAAATTGCCCTGAATTGTTAGTGCTGAGTGATTCTGACAGCATTCATTTAGGCCAGTTTCACTCTGACACAGCTTTATTTTTCTTACCTATAGCTTGGCATCCTGCTGCTTTTAAGTACAAACTATGAATGGCATAGTAAAAACATAAGCTGTAGGACTCCATTGGTAGAAAAACAAACCATATTTATCTCTGATTAATAAAAGTAGCTATGGCTAGGTATAGTGGCTCATGCCTATCATTCTAACACTCCAGGAGGCCAAGGTGGGAGGATACTTTGACCACAGGAATTCCAGATCAGCCTAAGCAAGAGACTCTACTAAAAACAGAAAACTTTTTGACAGGTGCCTATAGTCCCAGCTACTTGGGAGGCTGAGGTAGGAGGATCTCTAAGACCCAAGAATGTGAGATTGCTGTGGGCTAGCCTGAGATCACTGCACTCTAGCCTGAGGCAACAGAGTGAGACTCTATCTCAATAAATACATAAAAATTTAAAAATTTTTAAAAAGTAGTTACTTGCAGATTATTACCATCTCTTGTTACATTTTAACTCCAGAATTTAGATCTTATTGACAACAGCTAAATAAACTAATTGTGCCCTGTTTGACATAAAGCAGTACTTTGCTGTGAATTCACTTTTCTTTGGGGGACTACTGTTTTCTCATTTATTGGCTTGTCCCTTGTTCATTATAATTCTTCATCTATTTATCCATTTGTTATTTCATTCACACTTTCTTTCATATATTTCATATATTTATTTGTAACCTATTATTCAGAGGCAACAATGAAAGCAACAACCTGTGAAGATTTTTGAGTCTCATAAAGACATACATTAAAGTTGAACATGATCTTGTCAATACAAGAGATTTTACCATTTTGACAATCTTCATTTTTTTTAATATATTTTTTATTTCATATTAACATAAAGGTACAGACGATTAGGTTACATTGTTTGTGTTCGTTAGGGAGAGTTGTAGTTGAGCCCTCCCCCCAGAGATGTGTCAAATACCTTTACATTGTGCCTATTAGGTGACAGTTTGCCAATCCTACTCTCTTCTCTGACCCCTCCATCTTTATTCCCCACCACTTGAATTTAATTGTTTTTCTCTCATGTGGGTGGGCAGTTATTTATTTATTTCATATTAGTATGAGTACATTGGAGACTTGCAAATCCATTCTTTTTATACTTTACTAAAGAGAATGTTCTCCACTCTGTCCAGGTTATTTGCCATCACTGAGCCAAGTTTACTCTGTCTAACTCATACACTCAGGTCCCTCCTTTTTTGAATAAAGCCAGGTCTTCTGTATTTTTCATTCTGTATGACTGTACCCTCACATTAATTTTCTTTTAGGGTGGGGCTATTTTATAAATATTTAGAGTTAAAATTAATTTCGTAAAGCTGTTGGAGAAGCAATGTTAAATCCTTACCTATATTCATTTATATCTCATAGTCTGGAGAGACAGTTTCCTAGAGATAAAAATACTATTTCTAGCTTTTGTAAAATGTTTGGACTATCCTAATGAAAGCATGAAGAAAGTTACTTATTTGAAAAAAACTAGAAAGGTATGTAAAGTACTTTGATAAAATATAATAAATATGATTAGGCACTTACCAAAGTGTTCCACATATATTTTACTTTCTTATCATAAATAAAAGAAAATTGCAGTTTCTTCTGGGTTACTTTTGTTCAGATATATTCTGCTCTTTCCCTTTCTGATTGAAATATCCCAAAAGTATATGAAAACACCAGAACAGTGGTATATCCAAGCCCTTAGGTCATATCTTTGGTCATTTGGGAAACGTTTGGAAATAAATAAAGCCATATTCTATAAGTTGAATTGAAATCTCCATGAACCACATGAAGGACTGCAGTTCCTTCTAAGCATGAATAACCACTTTTGTGACAAAGTTCCTTTTCGATAGGTTATCTCTCAGTAAAGACATGGATATCATTCATCAGCACATCAATAAATACTACTGCAATTTATGCTCAAATAGTAAATTTTGTCTTTGTGTTCCAGTTTTATATGCCTTACCAAAAGTCTATAGTGACTTGGACTTGCTATACACAAAAATAAAATTAAAATGCACGTAATCATGAAGCTACCTGATGACATCATCAAGAACATTGGTGTGGACAAAGATGCCTTGAGTAATACGTCAAAGGCACAGGCAACCAAAGCGAAGATAGGCAGATGGGATCACAGCAAGCTAAAACGCTCCTACTTGAAAAAGTAGAATCCCAAAAATAAACAATCCCAAAAGAATCAACTCACATAATCAGGGGCAAATATGTGCAACTACCCAACTGACAAGAGATGAATGACTAGAATATATAAAGAGCTTCCACTACTCAATAGGAAAAAAAAAATCAAATAATCCAGTTAAAACCTGGACAAAAGATCTGAAGAGACATTTGCCATAAGAAGACATAAAATGGTCAACAAATACGTGAAAAAACACTCAACATCACTAATCATCAGAGAGATGCAAATCAAAACTACAGTGTGATATGGTACCTTCTCAACCCAGTTAAATTGACTTTTTTGTAAAAAACAGGCAATCACAAATGCTGGCCAGGGTGTGGACAGAAGGGAACCCTCGTGCAGTGTTACTGGGAATGTAAATTGGTGCAACCACCATGGAGAAAAGTTTGGCGGTTCCTCAAAAATCTAAAAGCAATCACTCAGCAATCCCACTGCTAGGTCTATATCCAAAAGAAAGGAAATCAATGTATTAAAGAGATATCTGCACTCCCAGGTTGACTGCAGAATTATCCATCATAGCCCAGATTTGGAATTAACCTGCTTGTCCATCAGTTGATGAATAAAGAAAAATGGCACCTGTGCACAGAGGACTAAGGTCATTTGCAACATCAATGGAACTGGAAAACATTATGTTATGTGAAATAAGCCAAGCACAGACAGACAAATTTCTAATGTTCTCACTCACATGTAGGAGCTAAAAGTTACTACAATTGATCCCATGAAGATGGGAAGTAGAACCATGCTTTCCAGAAGCTGGGATAGTTAGCAGGGAGCAGGGGGATAAAGTGTGCATACTTCATGGGTACAAAAATACAGTTAGATAAAATGAACAAGAACTAATATTTGATAGCCCAGCTGAGCGAATAATATCAAAAATACGTTCTACATTTTAGAAGAACTAAAAGCACAGAATTGCAATCTTTCCACCACAATGAAGTAATAAATGCTTGAGCTGGTGGATCCCCTAATTACTTGGTTTTATCATAAAACACTAACATCACAAGTACCTCATACTAAATACAACTACAATTGCCCACAGTATTTAAAAATAAAAAGTAATTCCTTAGTTCAAATAAACATCAAAATTCATGCTGAAATCATTATTTCTCTAAAAGTAAAGAATAACTGAACCACGGATGCATTCTTAAATACATACAGTTGCTTAAATGATTTTGGAAGAGTAATATAGAAAATGTGTCACTTTTCACACATAAAACTAGTTTCCTAAATATATGTGACTTGTTTCACGTATATTTAGAATAACTTAAGGAATCCTTCCATTTCTTCTTTATATTGCTAAAAGTTAAAGAATATTTTTCATGCATTTGATGTTGACTCTTCCAAAATAATTTAAGCAACTATAAAGTAACTGAAGCAATGAGATACAATGTACAAAATCCAAAGAAACATGGTAAATTCATCAGTAATTTTTGGTAGCTCTCTTTTGGAAATTCAGTATTTTTAGTATTTATTTCAGAAAGTTTAATCTGTAAATCCAATGACTATGTGCAATATTTGTATCAAGTTTCTCTTCCAACCTTGATAGATGGCCCACCACCACGTCAACGGTTTCACCCTGCCACCTAGTGGAACAACTGTAACAGTACCAGGACACTTTGGAAAATGTATAAATAAGCCTTCAAATAACAGAACAAAATCACTTTTTTGTGTTTTTGACATTTTAAGTCTTAAATTTTTAAAGTGAATCTGACAAGAAGAGTACTTTCATGATGATTTTAAGGTAGAATTATTTAAATTTAATGTAAATAATTAGATTTTGTAATAATGATTTGCAATAGTGTAAATGTGATGCACTTTTAACATTAAATATAAATAAATAGTAAAAAAAAAACACAGGAGAGGCTCGGCACCTGTGGCTCAAGCAGCTAAGGCGCCAGTCACATACACGTGAGCTGGCAGGTTCGAATCAGCCCGGCCCCGCCAAATAACAATGATGGCTGCAACCAAAGGGGGAAAAAAAAAAAATAGCCGGGCGTTGTGACGGGCGTCTGTAGTCCCAGCTACTTGGGAGGCAAAGGCAGGAGAATCACTTGAGCCCAGGAGTTGGAGGTTGCTGTGAGGCAACTGTGTAATGCCACGGCACTCTACCCACAGCAATAGCTTAAGGCTCTGTTTCAAAACAAACAAACAAAAAAAAAAAACAGGAGATAAACAGAATAAGCAAAAGGCTCAACTTTGTGAAAGTTGAATAAATAGCATGCAACTATTAGTATAAGTATCTCTCTTGGAAGAAATAACAAACATTTTGTGATGAGAAATGGTCCTTAACACTTCATTAGCCTTGTTAATGTTATACCAATTGGAAATGTTTTTTAACATGTTCTCATTTTTGAATTAAAAATCTACATTGCAATAATAATGATACAGTATTTTTAATGTACAAAAGAATAATAATAAAGATGAAATCAATCTTTTTCTATGTACAGAGTAATTTTTAGTATAATGGAAAAAGAAGCCCATTGTCATCTACTGTTTTGTAGTTTCAGATTTGCCCAACATTTTCAAATGACCAACCAGAGAAATGGCTAGAACTTCTGGCTTCAAGCATAATGGTCCTGCTGTCACAAAATGTTGCCTTCACAATACAATTATCAATTCTTGATGACCTAATATTTTTCTCCAAAACTTAATTACCTAAAATCCACAGAGTTATTACCAGTCATTTATTTTTGAGCATGTTACACATATATCCATGACCAGGTATGTAGGTAGGAAGGTAGGTCACTTATTTTGAAGAAACATTTTTAAATACTGGGAGTTAAATATCCTGCTAAGAAGGACACATCTGAGAGAAAGTAAACAAAATGGTCTCCAAAAGGGAAGCCCACTGTAATAATTATGAGACCTCGTGGGTCCCGAGCTGCAGGCCTCCCCTTATCTCTTCACACCCCTTGCTCCATCTCATACTGTGAGGGAGCTTCATACACATGCCCTTAGGAAACCTCAGCCCACACGTGCAAGCCTAGACTACACCTCCCTACACACACCCCACCTCCAACTTCAACCCAAAAGCAGGCTCTGCAGTTTGGACGAGGAATCTGGTAACCTGGTTGCCTCCAATGTATTCAGACTTCCCCACTGCCTCCATGGGCTCCACGACAGCTCCTCACCCTGCCTGGAGGGGCACGGTTGGGGCACAGCCGAAGTAGAGTCTACTGAAAAGTCTAAGGTTGGGACTGGCTCATGCATGGTGTTGTTTATACACGGACATTGTCTGCACTATAGGATAGACAGATGTTCTGAAATGATGGTGTCAGAGGGGATCCTCCTGAAATGCATCTACCCTAGCTTGTGCATTTTAGGCTTCTGTTCCAGAAGTCCTTACGATACATAACAACTAAGGGTAACTATCATGGTGCACTCCTATTTGTCCTGACTCATGAGAATCACCTGTGAAAAACCATCTCTCTCACTTGTGATGTCAACCATGGAGACCAATTTTCCCTTAAAATATGAGCTGTCTACCCTTCAGTCTGTGAAGAGTCAAGATTATGTCAGAAACATACAGCATTATTCTATTACAAGCAGACGTATATACTTACCATACTGTTCATTTTTGAAGACGAGGAACCCGCTCTTTGCTTTCTTAAACTATTAACTTCTTCTCCATGCCCATCTTTTGGTTTTAAAATCATTCTGCTACTCCCCGCAGTTCCCTCTGATGAGGATCGCAGTCGCCGCTCTACAAATCTTCCCTCACGATATGGACTGAGGCTACTGGCAAGAACTAGTAAAAGAAAATTAATGTAAATATTTAAATGTAGCTTTTATAGATGTTCCATTGAAAAATAATGGAAAACGTTTAGTGTCATTCAAAACTTCTCTATCACACACACAAAAAAAAAACTTCTAAATTTATATTGGCAGTTCAGTTTGCTTATGGACATAATCTTTTTGAAGTTCAAACCTATTGGAGTCAGCGTTGGGGCTTGGTTATAGTTCCCAGGAACCATATAAAGAAATCCTGCCCTTATTTTCCTCAAATTGTATGTAGAATCTCATCACTTCTCACTACTTCCCCAACTAAGATCCTGGACCAACTCCCTTCCACGCTTGACTGTGTTGAGACAATCCTTGCTGAAATTCTCCTGCCTCGCTGGACCTTCTACTGTACCTGGAACGCTGCAGGTGCACAACAGTACCACAGTCTTTGACCCAGGATTTGTGCACAAATATGCTTCTCTCCCAAATGTCAGTATGGCTTACTCCCTAAATTCTATTCCAGTCTTGCTAGTATGTTATGTTGGGTAGCACCCTACTTACCATATTTAAAACTGCGAATTTGGTGGTGCCCATAGCTTAGTGGATAGGGCACCAGCTGCATACACCCACACTGGAAGGTTTGAACCCGGCCCAGGCCAGCTAAACAACAATAACAAATGCTACAAAAAAATAGCCAGGCGTTGTGGTGGGCACCTGTAGTCTCAGCTACTTGGGAGGCTCAGGCAAGAGAATCCCAGCCCAGGAGTTTGAGGTTGCTGTGAGCTGTGATGCCACGTACTCTACCCAGGTGACATAGTGAGACACTGTCAAAGAAAGAAAAAGAAAGAAAAAGAAGGGAGAGAAGGAGGGAGGGAGGGAGGGAGGAAGGAAGGAAGGAAGGAAGGAAGGATGGAAGGAAGGAAGGAAGGAAGGAAGGCCGTGAACTGCAATCCTATTTCCTAATCATTAATTCAGCTTTAAATTTATCCTCAGTAGTTGTCACCATCTGGTATTTGTTTTATTTAATTACATGTTAATTGCCTGAGTATCACCTGTCAAAAACAAGCTTCATGAGCCGGGTATGGTGGCTCACACCTGTAATCCTAGTAAACTGGGAGGCTGGAGCAGGTGGACTGCTTGACCTCAGGTGTCCAAAATCAGCCTAGGCAAGAGTAAGACCCTATCTCTACTAAAAATAGAAAAATTAGCCAGGGGTTCAAGCATCTGTAGTCCCAGCTACGCAGGAGGTGGAGGCAAGAGGATCATTTGAAACCAAGAGTTTGAGGTTGCTGTGAGCTATGATGCCACAGCACTCTACCCAGGGTGACAGAGTGAGACTCAGTCCAAAGAAAGAAAGAAAGAAGGGAGGGAAGGAAGAAATAAGGTGCATGAATGTAAGGATTTAGATCTGTTTTGTTCATTGCTATTTTCGTAGTGTCAAAAACAGTGATAAAGTAAACAATATTTGTTGAATGAATTAGTGAATTAATGAATGAGTGAACTGTCCTATTCAGGCTCCTGTACTACTTAAAAACCTATCTGGAACCTATTAGTCCAACATGTAGCAGTTGTTTTTACAGAACTTTTAAAGCAACTGAATAAAAATTCAATTTCCAGGGAGCTCAACATTAGTAAATGTGATATACTAGTACACCTAAAATACTTGGATGTGTATTAAGTACTAGAGTAAATATTTCATAATAGATATAAAATAAATCTAGAATTATGAAATTTAGTGAGCACAGCAACTCTTTCTTACTTACAATACATCTACTTAGCTCAGTGGTTCTCATCCTTCCTAATGCCGCAACCCTTTTTAATACAGTTCCTCATGTTGTGGTGACCCCCAAACATAAAATTATTTTCTTTGCTACTACGCAATAAAGCTGCTACTAAAAACCAGCTACTAAACTGGTTTTAAAATTGTGAATTTCTGGCTCAGCGCCCGTAGTACAGTGGTTACAGCACCAGCTATATACCCTGAAGTTGGTGGGTTCGAATCCAGCCCATACCAACTAAAACAACAATGACAAATGCAACAAAAAATAGCTGGGTATTGTGGCAGATACCTGTAGTCCCAGCTACTTGGGAGGCTGCAGCAAGAGAATCACTTAAGCCCAAGAGTTTGCGGTTGCTGTGAGCTGAGACGCCACAGCACTGTACCCAGGGTGACATAGTGGGACGCTATCTCAAAAAACAAAAAACCAAAATTGTGAATTTCTAAAGTATAAAATCCTTATGAATAGCACAAGAATATTTTCACAAAATAAAAAGGATAACATACTGTCATCTTTTCTTTGTTGGTAATACCAGCTTATTTATCCAAGAACAGGCAACACATTGTCAAATCTGTAAAAATAATGTGTTAATGCCTTACAATTAGGATCTTAGTCAAAAGATTAATAGTCAACAAGATAATTATTGGTCATTAACTAGTTTCCACAGAAATAAGAGTACACAGTATTTACTTAGGAGGAAAGTCCTCCTTGGTAAATAGGAATTGGATATGTAAGTATAATTGCACTTAGTCTTTTTTTGACATTTTTTTAACTGCCTGGATTCCAAATGAAATCCATCACTTGCTAATGATGTGATTGTAAAGTTATTTAATGTAATCTTAAATTTTAGTTATTAATAACTTTCATGCAAAATTTTTGTAAGGATCATATAAAACAGCACACCTAAATTTCTTAGCACATTTTGGGGCATATATTAAGTATACAGAAAACTACCCATCATCAACAGTAACCATTATCATTATATTTTCATAGGTAATGATACCTATATGCACATTGGAAAAGAAGCAGATATAACTAGAGCCAAAAGTAAGAACAGACCAAAAAATTGTAAAAATGAAAAATAGTATTCAGGTCATGTTGTAAAAGTCATGTTGTATCAAATATGGAAAAACATGGAGAATTAAATCACGTATTTAAAACTTTAATACTGATATGTTTATTGAGGGACTATATAATCCTATGGCTCTTTACATATCAATATTTCATATAAATTTTATTTGATATTTTAGGCCATGATGTGTAGTAAAGCATGTTACAAAGAGCCCGAGCTTCTGTTTTCAGAAGGCTGTTAATCTGAATGTGCTACTTACCAGTGGTATGATCCCTCAGCCTCAGTTTCCACATGTGTAAAATGGGAAATATAAAAGCCTACTCCTCACAGGGTTTGTATCCCAACCAATCACCTGTTAACCCTCTGACTATGGACAAATAATGGATCTATTCTCCAATTTCAGTCATTTTTTAGTTAATGTATGCAAAGTAAATAGAATTGCATCTAGGACATTATAATCATTTTCAAATTTGGAAAAATTAGTAGTAGCAGAAGCAGAAGTAATGACAGCAGAGTAAAAAGGAATAAAAAATAATGTCTAATAAAATAATGTCCAGTAGGTGGTACATATTCAACAATTTTCTTAAACCAAACTATACTTTAAATAAAATTTTTTTTCTGGAGCTATATTAGAGTAATTCACACATACTCCACTTTCTTCTAAAAGAAAGAGAAGGTATCCAATGTTAAACAGCTGGTTAACGTCAGAGGCAAGGATGGAACCCAGATTTCCAGCTTTCAAGAACAGTTATTTTTGTTCGTTGGTTTGTTTGTTTGTTTTTGCAGTTTTGGCCAGGCTGGGCTAGAACCCGCCACCCCCAGTATATGGGACCGACACCCTACTCCTTGGGCTACAGGTGCCACCCTAACAAGAACAGTATTTTTAAGGCCTGCAATTCTCTTGCATCTAGAAATAGAAGTTATGCTGACACATGGATTCTAAGTATCTTTGTTAACATAGGAAAGGGAATTTAATTATACAAATTTTTATAGTGATTTTGGCTAAAATATACCAATTGCATTAAATAAAGATTACCAATACCTCTATAAAGAACTGTAAAAAAATATAGTCCTTATTTTAAATAAAACCACATTGTAAACAGAATTAGTTTCCTTCCCTTTTCTTCTAAAGATCAGAATCTGGGTAACATAACTAAGAAAACTAAATAATATGGCTAATTTACCTTATCAGCATAATGTTACTGAGTTCAGTGGTAGAAACCAAGCAGTAGAAATATTTAAAACAAACAGGAACAAATGTAGAGAGGGAAAAATAAGGAAAATATGGTTTCCATTCATGAGATGGAATAAAAAAATTGAACAGACCATAATGAAAATTCATACCCTTTATTATACAAAGACATCAGCATACCTTTGGCAGGATTTGATTCATATCCATACGATGTTTTGTTAAAAATATGATGATCACCAGAATAGGGGATTATCTTTGAATCTGAAATAGGATGGATCCCTTTAACACGTTCAGCTATTGTTTTATGCTGCTCATAAAACCCAAGTTTCCTTGGGGAGCTTGTCCCCAGTATTGTTTCACCATTTTGTAACCTTGTACTTTCCTGTCTTTCAGTGTCTGGTGGTAGGTTAGTCTCTGAGTTGCTCAGATCCCTAACAGGTAGTTCAGTGATTTGCAGTAATACTTCCTTCTGATTAGCAGCAGAGGCTTCTGGCGAGGAATTAGATTCAGTGCTACATCGACCTTCTAGCCTGTATTTCCCAGGAGACGTAATTGCACAGGGAACAGTTCCCACACGTTCTATGGTTGTCTTTGTAACAGCAGCGGGATGGGGAGAAATCTGAGAGGTAGAATCATTGTGGCCAAAGATATCACAGTGGGACGCTATGCTTCCACTTTGGGGAAATGCATCTGTTTCAGACACAGAATCTTCAGTCAAGGCTAAAAATTCTGAAGGTGTCTGAGCTGTGGTAAGATCAGTAGAAAGCAAAGGAGATTGTAAAGAGCTACCAGCACGTTCCGTTACCTCCACAGAACAAGGTGTGGAAGCTCTTACCAACACAGGTTCTCTTTCTTGGTACTGTGTAATTTCCAGTGAGAATTCAGACTGCGGTACCAACGAAATGGATTGGCTCTGTAGAACCGGTTTCGAAAATTTATAGTGAGACGAGAAAGATTTAGGGAGTAGCTTCCTTGTTGACTCCTTAACAGAACGGCGAGTCTGTTCTTCTGTGAATCCAGAGTCATCCCCTTCACTTTTGCCAGAGCTCAGACAATTGATAAAGACATTCTTATTAGTTGAGTGCTCCTTTTCCCTTTCCCTTTCAAAATCCTCTGTCAATGATCTCGTTATCTTCTTATTTCGTGAACTACTAAAACCAACAGAATGTCTTCCCCTGGTTTTAATATGTTCTTCCAAGCTCAGTTTCTGCATATTGCTGTGACCAGGTTGAGCACCATTTGAAATACTAAGGTTCTGATTGGTCGGTTCTTGCTTAGGTTCACTCCCCTTCTTATGGTGGAAACTAATGGAAGGAGTACGGAATATGCTTCTGCGTTTACCTGTGCTACCTGAGCTTGAGTTAGTGCTGGAAGGAGAGGAGCTATGGACACCAACTGTGTTGCTGGAAGAAGGTGAGGAAGGAAGGGAATCATGTCTTCTACTAATACTTCTTCTGAATATTGGCAACCGGGAAACCAAGGTAGATCTTCTTGATCCTGAGTCCCCCATCGGGACTCCAAAGCTTGCACTGTGCTAGCCAACTTAGCAGCCTGAGAAGAGTTAAAGCAAAAAGAATGAGTCAATAGCGTCCAATTTTAAATAAAACATTTTAAAACAAAATGTTGTTTTTTAAGATATAGCATAGAATTTATTTTCTACTAAAACAACATATAATAAAATTCTAATAAGAATTGTTTTTAATTTCAAGTGAGAAAATGATCCAATAATTTGCATAGCAATGGTACAATGATACCAAAATTTCCAGATTAACAAAATTATTTAAAGTCTACTCAAGAGTGTTGGGTTCATTATTTAAGACCCAGGTTCTATGATTTTGGTAAGTTGTTTTTTAGGAAGTTGTTTAATATTTTTATATTTATTTATTTAGATGCAGTAGGGACATGACTTCCATGACCACTGCCCTCTACATAAATGTTCCCCACCATCCCTGTGGAAGAACACCAGATGCAACATTTTTATTCCACATGACTCAAAAAGTTATTGACCCAAGCTTAACAGAATCACAGACCAGACAATGGTATGTGCTAACATAAACACTATAATACTTAGTATCTCCCCTCAAAGATAAACCAATTGGGACAGATTCTTCTTAGAGTTTGATTTTGGAAACTCAGAGATAACTATTGGCAGAAGAAACAAAACCATAAATGATACAGAATAGAGTTATAAACAAGCTCAATTTATAAAGAAACCACAGCTATGCACTGAGGAAAAGACCTGAATAAAAACACAATCAATTGGTAATCTAGAGAAAAGTGGGAATAAATACTGAGAGCATCAGAAACACAGAAAATTTATGAACCATTCTTAGGGTAGCAATGGTAAAGAAGAAAGAGGAATAAGAGGGTTACAGAAGGTGGTAGCTAAGTTCATCTACAGTTGATGTACCAAGTACTTTTCCACAGACTATCTTCTATTGCATACAACCCCAGAAGAAGGTAATATCACCATGGACATATAGGAGAAAGGAAACTTGCCTACTGTCACTCAGCTAGCAAGTGGCAAATCAGAAATAAGAAACTAAGCATTATATCTAACTACTGGTTCAGCTCATAATCAGCCTGGAACATACTGCTTTTTGCTATGTGAACAGCCAAGAATTGCCACAGCTGAAGGCGCAAATAAGCTTCCACTTCAGGGACTCCTAGTTGTACAGCTAATCTTACTCTTAGTAACTATTTTTTCCTGATTTTTGAATTGTACCTAATTTTGTTCCCATTTCGTTTCCTTTGTTTTTTAATTTAATTTAATCTGTCAACTGTAATTTCTATTTCTTCTTTGTCAAATTGTGTCAGACTCTGTTCATGCTACATTTTTGCAACCCAAACTACCTGACCAAACAGTAATAAATACCACACAAAATTACATATCTTCCATTTTATTGCTTAGATACTAGAATTGACCAAGTAAGATACTTTCATTTCCCTGAAGAAAAACGGAAATCATTTTCTTTCAGATACACATCCATAACTATTTGATATTTTGCTCCAAAAAATTATAAAATCTAACAGATTTGACATTATAAGATTTTTATTGGATGATTTTTAATTGCAATCACCAAATCTGGTTTAATTTGTGAACTGGTTTTAATTTTAATAGATAAATGATTGTGTCATTTATGGGGTACAATGTGATATTTTAATATATATGTGTTCATTGTGGAATGATTAAATCAACCTGATGAACATACCTGTCACCTCACATACATACATCATTATATATCATTCATTTTTTGCCGTGAGAACATTTAAAATTTACTTTTACCAATTTTGAAATATATTCCTAATTATAGTCACCATGCTGTACAGTAAATGACTAAAACTTACTCTTCCTGCCTAACTGAAACTTTACACCCTTTTAACATCTTCCTTCTTCTTCCACTGGCCCCTAGACTCTGGTAGCCACCATTGTTCTCTTTAGTTGAGTTCTACAGTTACACATATAAGTGAGATCATGCAGTTTTATCTTTCTGGGCCAGGTTTACTGTGCTGAGCTTACGTCCTCTAGTTTAATCGATATTCCCACAAATGACCTAATTTCATTCTTCCTCAAAGCTGAATAGTAATACATTGCGCATATTTGCCACATTTTCTTTATCCATTCACCAATTGATGGACACTTAGGTTTGTTCCCTATCTTGGCCATTGTTAATAATACTGCAGTAATCACAGGAGTGATTTCAATTCCTTTGGCTATACTCACAGACGCGGAATTGCTGGATTACACAGTAATTCTATTTTTAGTTATCTAGTAGAAAACCTCTCTACTGTTTTCTAATGGCTGTAGTAATTTACCTTCCTATGAATAGTGTGCAAGGGTATCCTTTTCTCCACATGAATTTGAATTTAATACAAACTTATGAGAACCATTCCCAAAACATTTCAGCATTCTTGCAGGGCTTCATAGAAAACTTAAAATATAAACAGAGAAATTTTAGCTCTTAAAATTTTTCACAAAAATGTCTCACATTCCTCACAACTTAGAATTTCCAAAGTGAATATAATGAATAATACATTTTTTTCATGGTTTTGCTTTTTAAAATATTTTAACTAATGTCATTTCTCAGCTGTGTTTTTTTTTTTTTTTTTTTCATTTATACACAACATTTATTTCCATCCAGGGCCTACTAAAGAATTTGGTTCTAATTAGAACATTATCAACCATGAGCATTTGCAGCTTATTATAAACCTATGAACGTCAATACATTAATGTCAAGATGGTGACAATCAAAATATTTATTGGCTTTTTCAATTTTGCTGCATTTGCATCAGCATTAAAAATGAGTGACTAAGTTCCAACTCTCTTTTGCAAATATTCAAAAACTTAAACTTAATGAAAATATTTCAGAAAAAAATTACAATAGTAATTCTTGCTTCTAAATTCTTAATGGAAAACAACCAGATTTCCACAAAGTTACCAATCAATATGTTTGCCTGATTTCATTCTGTAAAAATATCATAGAGACTAAGAGAAATGTGAATAATGAATGGGATGACTTGGAGGAGACAGAAAATCTATCAGGGATTAAAATTCTTTAGATTTCATGTTGTCTTTTATGTCTTTTATGTCCTGTTGAGAGCTTGCTAGCTAAATGAGGGAAATATAAACTATCTCTAGGTCAAGATTACCCTTACTTTTTAGAAATATTCTTCAAGGCCTGAATGCTCTCTGCATCTCCAGATTCATGACTCCTCTCATGACATTTCATTCAGCCACTGATGACTACTCTAGTTTGGGAAACACACCAAGACCCGTCTCTTAAAAAATAAAATAAATGAAGAAAATGCATTAAACAAATAAGATATTGAAAAAAACTACTCCTTCTTTCATGATTCTAAATGCATAAATTAACCAAAAGCATAAAACAAAATTACTTTACAGGGTTTCAGTGCTATATCATCTCAGAAACTGATTGCCATATATATAAAGAGATATAATCTGTACAGGTAAAAGAAAACAAATTCAACTTCACTTGCTTTCATTTCCCACCACTTTTTAAATATTTCCTATAATTTGGACACCTCTCATGTTTCTTCACTATTAGTCAGAGCTAATGCAGTCACCTGAAAGTCATCTGAGATAATCCCAAGTATTCATTACCTCTCTCCCAAACTCACAATATTTTATGGCAAAAACAAAGCTAAATGAACAAAATATACTCTTATACACAGTTTGGTTTCAACTGCAAACATTGAGGGGAGGGAGGCAAGATGGCCAACTGGAGCCAGCTTTCAACAGAGGATCCCATCCAGAAGGAGAGAGAACGGACAGAAGTTTATCAAGTAAGTTTATGGTCCGGAGCTGAGCCAAGAGAGACGACTGAAGAGTGCACATCACCCCTCCTGAGGGGAGCTGCAACCCCAAGAAAACAAACAATACATACGTACAAAACCCATCACCAAGCAGACGGGAGTCCCCACCCCCATGAGAACAGCTCACAGTGTACTTTTTACAAACAAGCAAACAGAGTTCAGATCTCCTCCTATTTTATCCCATGGGAGAGACTTGATAAAAACTGGAACTCCTTCCCCAGAGAGAACCCATTTGTGAGCCTTGGCATTCTCCCGCCAGGCATAAAACTGAAGATATACTCTACCTACAATTCTGCACTCCCAGCACTCCCCTCCACTCCCACCTCAAGGTCTGGAAGCCTGTCCCCAGGATTTGCAGAGTCCAGAGTCTTGGGCAATTTCCCAAGAGGTATGGGTAAAGCATGGGCTGCTACAAGTCTGTGCTGAATTAGCAGCATGGGTGTAAAGCGGGGACTGTGGAGCGAGGGAGCCAAGAGGCAGAGGGCAAAATGGAGCCCCGCGGCAGAGTGTGGTGGCTACGGTGGGGCTAGTGGGAACAAAAGAACTCACATCCCTGGTGGTATTTTGGAAAAACACTTCCCGTCTCTCTTAGCAATTAAAAGGAGCCAGGCCTCTACTCTCGGGGCAGCCACAGGTGGAGCAGATCTGGGACGGAAGTGCAGGCCCTGTGAGCAAAGGATATGCCTGTGGTGATACCTACCTGGGCAGGGCTCGGAGGGGACTGAGACAAGAAAGCTTGATATGCAAGCACAGAGGCCACACACTCCCAGGGCAAGGCTGAGTCAGAATTGCTGCTTTTGTGAGCCCTATATACACCCCGTCCCCAGTGAAGCACAGCCAGGACAAAAGGGTGCATGGCAATGGCATCAGCCCAGGACTGGTAGGAACTGAGAGCCCTTTGAGAGCTCTAATCACACCCACCCCAACAATGAGTGCAGTGGAGACAGAGACGCCAGTTCCGTGAGAATTTGCAGGGCCGCCGCACAGGGCAGTGCTGAGTTGCAGCTTCTGTGAACTCAAAATGTGCCTGGCCCGGGACAGAAATGCAAATTCCACAAGAATATGAGTGGCAGCAGTATCAGCCAGGGCGGGGCTGGAACTGAGTGACACTCCCCAGCTTCAATTGAGCACCTGAGGTAGTCAGACTTCAGCTCCTCCTGTTGACTTGTGGCAGAGTGTGGAGACCTGGCTAAGGAGACATTGATGTCCCTGTGACTCTGGCAGGCACATTTGCTGACACATTTGCTCATTGGAGGGAACTGGGCCACAGCCCCACGGTGTTGGTAACTGGTGTGACAGGGGTGCAAGGTGGGGAAGGAGACATCAACCTCCCTGGACTAATTCATTTGCTGAGCGGGCCTTTCTGACTCCATGGGCATTCCAATTGACTTGGAACTCTTGACCTGGGTCAATCACCCAAGGACTCTACAAGGTATTTCCCTGATTGTGTTCTAGTGGGAAGGTTTGATTTTCCTCTTCCAGTTATTTCCTGTGGGAGGAAGGATGTCTTAGTTTCTTGTATTCCTCCAAAGCTGAGACTTCAACCCAGAGTCACTGATTCACTAGGATTGGACAGAGACCCAGCTGAATATAAGACAGAGTCACCTAGCCCCACCACACCAAGCAGGTCCCCAGAGTCACAGGCTGTAGTACTATACGGGTCCTTTGCAAACCTATAGGGGAAAAGCTGTAGTCACCAGTCCAAACTCTTTGGCAAAGGGCTGGTTAATCACTACTCTAGGACTCCCCAATCCAATTTCACTTGCTCATCAAGCCAAATGGTGAAAAATAATCATGGGGTTATTTATCAGTGGAAAAACTCTGGTTACATGAATAATCAGAGTAGATCAACTCCTCCAAGGAACAACAAAGCAGACAAACCAAAATATCTCATTCATAAACAAATGGTTGAGATGTTCAGAAATTTAGTTTAGAATTCAGAAGGAAAATAAGATTAACAGAATGGAAGTAAAGTTGGAATTAGAAATTCCAGGAGTAATTCAAAAGTTGTCGCAAGAATTCAATGAATTCAAAGACAAAAGCACCTAAGATTTTGACACATTGAATAAAGAATTTTCAGCCCTCCATGATATGAGAAATACAGTAGAATCCCTCAGTAACAGAATGAAGCAGGCAGAAGAAAGGATTTCTGACAACGAAGACAAAGCTTTTGAAGGATCCCAAATGCTCAAGGAGGAAAAGAAGTGGAGAGCAAAAAACAGATCATTCTCTCAGAGAGCTGTGGGACAGTTCCAACAAAAACAAACCATTGCCTTATAGGAATTCCTAAAGGCGAAGAGGTTGTTTGGAAAGTTCCAGATGCTCTAGTTCAAGAGATAATCAAGGAGAACTTCCCAAACATGGCAAGAGATTTTGAAATTCAGATAGCAGACAGATTCAGAACCCCACCACGACTCAACCCAAATAAAACATCTCCCAGACACATTGTAATTAACTTCACTTTAGTTAATATGAAGGAGAAAATTCTGTAAGCAGCCAGACGTAAGGAAGCCATAACCTACAAGGGGAAGAATATTACAATAATACAGATCTCTCTGCAGAAACTTTTCAAGCTAGAAGAAGATGGTCAGCTACCTTTAACCTCTTAAAACAAAACAACTTACAACCCAGGATCCTGTATCCAGCTAAACTGAGTTTCATTTATGATAGAGAAAATAAATACTTTAATTACATTCACATGTTGAAGAGATTTGCCATAACTAAACCAGTTATCCAGGATATTCTCAGACCCATCCTCCATAATAACCACAACAATGCTCTACCATCAAAGTAAACTCACTCAGAAACTTTTGATCAAATTTCAACTTCCACAGTGGTGAAAGGATTAAAAATGTCCACTACACTTTTGAAAAACTCGACACCCAAATTACTACCAGGCTTATCAATACTCTCAATTAATGTGAATGTCTTAATTTGTCCACTAAAGAGGTACAGGTTGGCTGACTGGATTCAGAAACTCAAGCCAGATTTCTGCTGCATACACGAATTTCATCTTACCTAAAAACGATAAATATAGACTCAGGGTGAAGAGATGGTCATCTATAATTCAGGCAAATGGAAATCACAAAAAGGTGTTGCAATTTTATTCAAAGATACAATAGGCTTTAAACCAACAAAGTAAGGAAAGATAAGGATGGTCACTTCATATTTTATAAGGGAAACACTTGACATGATGAAATTTCAATAATTAACCTTTAGGGCCCCAACCAGAATGCTCCTCAATTTATAAGATACTCTAACAGACACAAGCAACTTAATTTCCTCTAGCACTTTAAGAGTCGGAGATTTTAACACACCTTTGGCTGTGTTGAATAGATCCTCCAATAAAAAACTAAGCAAAGAGATTTTAGACTTAAACTTAAAATTCAACAATTGTATTTAACAGACATCTACAGAACATTTTATCCTAACAAAACCGAATACATATTCTTCTCATCAGCCCATGGAACATCCTCCAAAATTGATCACATCTTAGGTCATAAGTCTAACCTCAGAAAATTTAAAAGAACAGAAATTATTCCTTGTATCTTCTCAGACCTTTATGGATTAAAAGTTAAACTCAGTAACAACAGCAATCTGCATACTCAAACAAAGACATGGAAACTAAATAACCCAATGCTGAATGAAGGCTGGGTCATAGATGAGATTAAGAAGGAAATTACCAAATTTTTGGAACAAAACAATAATTAAGACATGAATTACCAGAACCTGTGGGATACTGCAAAAGCAATCCTAAGAGGGAAATTTACAGCATTGCAAGCCTTCCTCAAGAGAACAGAAAGAGAGGAAGTTAACAACTTAATGGGACATCTATAGCAACTATAAAAGGAAGAAAATTCCAACCACAAACCCAGTAGAAGGAAACAAGTAACCAAAATTAGAGCAGAATTAAATGAAATCGAAAACAAAAGAATTATTTATACAACAGATCAATAAATCAAAAAGTTGGTTTTTTGAAAAGGTTAATAAAACAGATAGACCTTTGGCTAACCTAACCAGAAACAAAAGAGTAAAATCTCTAATTTCATCCATCAGAAATGACAAAGATGAAATAACAACAGACTCCTCATAAATAAAAAAAAAAGTTAATGAATATTACAAAAAACTCTATTCTCAGAAATACGAAAATCTGAAGGAAATAGACCAATACTTGAAAGCATGCCACCTTCCAAGACTTAGCCAGAAAGAAGTGGAAATTTTGAACAGGCCTATATCAAGTTCTGAAATAGCATCAACTATACAAAATCTCCCCCAAAAGAAAAGCCCGGGACCAGATGGCTTCACATCAGAATTCTACCAAACCTTTAAAGAGGAACTAGTACCTACAACACTTAACCTTTTCCAAACATAGAAAAAGAAGGAATACTTCCCAACACAATCTACAAAGTAAATGTCACCCTGATCCCCAAACCAGGAAAAGACCCAATAAGAAAAGAAAATTATAGACTAATATCTCTAATGAATATTGATGCAAAAATATTCAATAAGATCCTAGCAAACAGAATCCAGTAACACATCAAACCAATTATACACCATGACCAAGTAGATTTTATCCCAGGGTCTCAAGGATGGTTCAATATATGTAAATCTATAAATATAATACAGGGGTCCTCAAACTTTTTAAACAGGGGGCCAGTTCACTGTCCCTTAGACCATTGGAAGGCCAGACTATAGTTTAAAAAAAAAAAAAAACCTATGAACAAATTCCTATGCGCACTGCACATATCTTATTTTGAAGTAAAAAAACAAAACAGGAACAAACTCAGTATTTAAAATGAAGAACAAGTAAAGTTAAATCAACAAACTTATCAGTATTTCAATGGGACCTATGGGCCTGCTTTTGGCTAATGAGATGGTCAATGTCAGGTTCCATATTTGTCACTGTTATTCGTAACAAGTGATGCAAGTGTGCATCAGAGACTGGAGGAGTCAAGAGACAGAGAGAAGGGGGGAGTCAGAGAGTGCGGTGCACATTCCACACATGTGCACTGCAGGCCCGGGAAGAGTCCGCTGCTAAGCAGGACAGGCAGTGGTGGCAAAAACATCAGTCGGGCCAGATAAATGTCCTTGGCAGGCCACATGTGGCCCATGGGCCATAGTTTGAGGATCTCTGATATAATACATCACATAAACAAACTAAAAAACAAAGACCATATGATTCTCTCAATTGATGCAGAAAAAGCTTTTGATAATATCCAGCATCGTTTCATGATCAGAACACTTAAGAAAATAGGTAGAGAAGGGACATTTCTTAAACTGATAGAGACCATCTACAGCAAACCACAACCAATATTATATTGAATGGAGTAAAATGTACATTTCCACTCAGATCAGGGACCAGGCAAGGTTGCCCACTGTCTCTACTGCTTTTTAACATTGTAATGGAAGTCTTAGCCATCACAATTAGGGAAGAAAAGGCAATCAAGGGTATTCATATAGGGTCAGAGGAGATCAAACTTTCACTCTTCACAGATGATATGATTGTATACATACCCGGAAAACCCCAGGGACTCAACTACAAAACTCTCAGAAGTGATCAAGGAATACAGCAGCTTCTCAGGATACAAAATCAATACTCACAAATCAGTAGCATTTATATATACCAACAATAGTCAAGCTGAAAAGCAGTCAAGGACTATTCCTTTTATAGTAGTGCCAAAGAAGATGAAATATTTGGGTGTTTGCATAACAAAGGATGTGAAAGATCTCTAAAGAGAACTATGAAACTCTGAGAAAAGAAATTGCTGAAGATGTTAACAAATGGAAAACATACCATGCTCATGGCTGGGAAGAATCAACATTGTTAAAATAGGTATACTACCCAAAACAGTATACAATTTTAATGCAATCCCTATTAAAGCACCATTGTCATACTTTAAAGACTTGGAAAAAATAATACTTAGTTTTATATGGAATCATAAAAAACCTCAATTAGCCAAGACATTACTCAGAAATAAAAAGAAAGCAGGAGGAATCACCCTACCAGACTTCAGACTATACTATAAATTGACAGTGATCAAAACAGCATGGTACTGGCACAAAAACAGAGAGGTAGATGTTTGGAACAGAATAGAAAACCTAGAGATGAACCCAGATATTTATTGTCATTTGATCTTTGATAAGCCTATCAAAAACATTCACTGGGGGAAAGAGTCCCTATTTAACAAATGGTGCTAGGTAAACTGGCAGGTGACTTGCAGAAGACTGAAAGTGGACCCACATCTTTCACCATTAACAAAAATTGATTCTCAATGGATAAAAGACTTAAACTTAAGACATGAAACTATAAAAATACTCTCCTCTGACACTATATGGATACCCTTGATTGCCTTTTATTCCCTAATTGTGATGGCAGGGAAAACACTTGAAGAAATTGGCCTAGGAGAATATTTTATGAGGAGGACCCCCCCAGGCAACTGAAGCAACACTAAAAATACATTACTGGGATTGATCATAATAGAAAGCTTCTGCACAGCCAAGAACACAGTAAGTAAAGCACGTAGATAGCCCTCAGAATGGGAGACGATATTTGCAGGTTATGTCTCTGACAAAGGTTTGATAACCAGAATCCACAGAGAACTCAAACATATTAGCAAGAAAAGAACAAGTTGATCCCATCTCACTGTGGGCAAGAGATTTGAATAGAAACTTCTCTGTAGAACAGGTACATGGCCTACAGACACATGAAAAAATGCTCATCATCCTTAACAGAGAAATGCAAATCAAAACTACTTTGAGATATCGTCTAACTCCAGTAAGATTAGCCCCTTCACAAAATTCCAAAACTATAGATGTTGGTGTGGATGTGGAGAAAAGGGAACACTTCTGCACTGCTGGTGGGACTGCAAGCTAATATGTTCCTTTTGGAAAGATGTTTGGAGATCACTTAGGGATCTAAAAATAGACCTGCCATTTTATCCTACAATTCCTCTACTAGGTATATATCCAGATGACCAAAATCACTTTATAACAAAGATATTTGCACCAGAATGTTTATTGAAGCCCAATTCATAT
>CAUYRH010026143.1:0-25277 GCA_963574655.1 Perodicticus potto
TGAAACTATCAAAATATTAGAAGAAAGTACAGGGGAAACTCTTGAAGGAATTGGCTTGGGTGAATATTTTATGAGGAGGACTCCCCAGGCAAATGAAGCAGTATCAAAAATTCACTACTGGGACCTGATCAAACTAAAAAGCTTCTGCACAGCCAAGAACATAGTAAGTATAGCAAGCAGACAGCCCTCAGAATGGGAGAAAATATTCACAAGTTATACCTCCGACAAAGGTTTAATAACCAGAATACACAAAGAACTCCAACATTTAGCAAGAAAAGAACAAGTGATCCCATCTCAGGATGGGCAAAGGACTTGAAGAGAAACTTCTCCAAAGAAGACAGGCACACAGCATGGGACACATAAAAAATGCTCACCATCCTTAATCATCAGAGAAATGCAAATCAAAAGTACTTTGAGATACCATCTAACTCCAGTAAGATTAGCCCACATGACAAAATCCCAAAACCAGAGATGTTGGCATGGATATGGAGAAAAGGGAACACTTCTACACTGCTGGTGGGAATGCACATTAATAAGTTCCTTTTGGAAGGATGTTTGGAGAGTACTTAGAGATCTAAAAATGGACCTTCTATTTGACCCTATAGTTCCTTTACTAGGTATACCCAGAAGACCAAAAAACACACTACAACAAAGACATCTGTACCAGAATGTTTATTGCAGCCCAGTTCATAATTGCTAAGTCATGGAAGAAGCCCAAGTGCCCATCGACCCACGAATGGACTAATAAATTGTGGTACATGTACTATGAATACTATGCAGCCTTAAAGAAAGATGGAGACTTTACCTCTTTCATGTTTACATGGATGGAGCTGGAACATATTCTTGTTAGCAAAGTATCTCAAAAATGGAAGAAAAGGTATCCAATGTACTCAGCCCTACTCTGAAGCTAATTTAAAGGTTTCATATGAAGGCTATAACCCAACTATAGCACAAGAATATGGGAAGGGAGGGGAGCGTGGAGTTTGGGGTTGAGGAGGGTATTTGGTGGGGCACACCTATGGTGCATCTTAGAAGGGTACAGGCAAAACTTACTAAATGCAGAATATAAATGTCTTCATACAATAACTAAGAAAATGCCATGAAGGGTATGTTAACCAGTTTGATGAAAACATTTTGGATTGTATATGAAGCCAGCACATTGTACCCCTTGATTGCACTAATGTAGGCAGCTATGATTTAATAAAAAATAAATAAATAAATAAATAAATAAATAAAAGAAATTCCATTCTTTGAATTGTATTAATAATTACATTATAACACATTTATGTTCATTAGAAAACCTACCTTCTTCTTTTTCCAAATTATCTTGATTATACCGGAACTTCTAATTTTCCTTATGTATTATTCAAGTAATTTTTCTCAACCTCTGCAAAACTTAAACAAAAATTTGATTGACATAATATTTGAACCTATACAGATAGACAGAAAGAATAAGCTTTATAGCATTGGAAGACAGCTAGAGTTAATAATAATAATATACAGATTCAAATAGCTAGAGGGATATTAAATGTTTCTAAATAAAGAAATAATAAATATTTGATATGATGGATATGCTAATTAGCCTGATCTGATCGCTATAGTATATGTATTACACCACCACTATGTACCCCATAAATAGTTTGAAAATTTTTAATGCAATTTTAAGTTATAAGAATAAATACAAAGAATCTGAAATCTCTACATAAGTTCTAACTGTAGTTTATAAAAGATTCTGCGTTGCTACAAAAATGATTAATGCAACCTTGTATTGTCTTAAACATAATATTTGATGGGGTCTATTTGCTCCTATACTCTCTATGTTAGTTTGCTAGGATTTCTATAACAAAATGGCACCGACTGGGCAGCTTAAACAACAAAAATTTATTTTCTCAAAATTATGGAGGCAGCAGTCCAAAATCAAAGTGTCGACAGGGCTGGTTTCTTCTGTGGTCTCCCCATCTACCTTGTAGCTGGCTGTCTTTTCCCTGCGTCTTCTTATCTTCTCCCCCATGTACACGTCTGTGATCTAATCTCTTCCTATCACCAGTGATGCATCACCAATATCGCCAGGGAGACTGGATTCACATCCAACCTAATAACCTAATTTAACTTAATTACCCCTTTAAAGATCTTGTCTCTGCATACATTCTGAGATAATGGGGCTAGGGCTTTAGCATATGAATTTTAAGGGGACATAATTCAGTCCCTAACACTCTGCGATGAAATTACATTACTTGAAAAATTATTTAGATCATAGGATTTAATTAAAGGTACCACATTTTTCAATGTAGTTTATAATAAAATTAATTTTAAAAATTACTGGTGACATTAACATATCTCTGCTTGTATGTTATTTTCTTACTGCATTTTCCCCACCTCTACTTAAAATTTTCCATTTCCCATCCTTGTTATTTATATAGTACTTATTATCTCCAGTATGCTGTTTACTCATTTGTTTCATTTATTGGCCACCTTTTTACTGTAATATAAGGTATAGAAGGGAAAGAATTCTTGAGCTTTTGTTTTTCCTTTTTTGCATCCCCAGAAGAGTACCTGGGGAGTTTAGTAGGTTCATTCTTCATGTAAGTTGAATGAAAGATGTAGTTTAGCAAGAATTTCTCACCATGAGATGAAAACTATATTTTATTATGAAATGACAGAATCTTTGAAATAGAAAGAACCCTGGCGACCATATGGTTTAGCATTTCCTCTTCATTTCCACGCTGCAGTCACAACTCCGTCCAATGCACGAATCCACACATGAGGAAACAGAAACTCAGAACAGCTCAGGAACTGGGCCAAGGTCCAGAGCTGAAAGACCAGTGATGTCAGGAGAGGGCACTGGTCAATTTCCCTTGTACTGCATATCCTTGACCTTTCCAGTGCGTTCTCATTTCTTTTAGAGACCATTTATTCCTATTTATTAGGTATTTTCTTCCATTCCTCACAACCATTAGTCCCAGTTCTATTCCTGGAGTGGTATCTAATCCTTCTTACACTTAACTGATTGATGTTCAGATATTAGAAGCCATCAGCATGTTCCATTTGAAAACTTGAATTTTTCAATATGTTCCTTTAACTAACTCCAGAAAAATGACTTGCTTATTTTTTCTTTTAACCAATACTTACATTTTGTAGTTTTCAAAGATTTCAATGTCTTTGATGCTCTCTCTGAACACGTTCTTGTTTGCCAAGTCCCTGGTAACATGTCTGATGACACAACCAAATCTAGGATTCTAAGTAGCGTTTCCACATCATAGAGTATAATGGGGCATTTGGATTATAACCTATTGCTGCATTTCTTTTCTTTTCTTTTCTTTCTTTCTTTCTTTTTTTAATTTTTTTGAGACAGAGTCTCACTATATCACCCTTGGTAGAATACCATGGCATCCCTTCACTTTGAGTCTAAGGTTATCTTGTGAATTTCCTAGGCCTGAATTCCATGGATGGACTATGTCCATTCATTGATACACTCATTCACCTTGCCCCTGGTGGAAGGGACTGTATTCATTTGTTTCCTGGCCAAGGAACCCATACACCTATATATACCCTGAGGCTAGAGGCCTAGAGGAGGAGACGGGGAAAGACCAGGAGAGGAATGGAGAGGGCATCTCTCTCCCCACTTGAAATCTTTCCCTCTACCAGGAGCTTTGGTGTTTTCTGTATTCTTTTCTGTAAATCAATTCTGTCTTACCATGTAGGGGTGGGGGGGAAATAATGTAATGAAGAATAATAAAATACATATATTTTTAAAAAAATGATAACTGACGTAGAGGATCAAGTTGCTTCCACAGGCGGACCACAGGTTTGCGTTGTAATAATGACCCCCTGCAGAGGCTGGGCTCAGTAGTGCATTCCAAATATTTTGATGATGGCTTGGTCAAGAAGTTGGATTTTTGAGATTGTCTTTGGAGGAGGCTGAAATTTCAGTCTCACATTGGTGAGATGATTCACACTGCAAGTGGCTGGGACAGTTGTCTCGTATCAGTGGAACAGGCCATTCCTTCCTCATTTATTGGTTGACACTCCTTACCAAACCTTTAAAGTCAGTCCATGTACATTCAAATTTTCTTTTCTATGTATGACCAGCACGACCAAGGGAAAATTTCTCTATTTACCCATGTTCTTACCTTTAAAACTGAAATAACAAAATAATTTATTTATAGTGCAACTTTATTAATTCTGCAAGTAAATAAGTACAATGAACTTAACATACTTTCTGGCATAATAAACATATAATAAATTATAAGTACTCAAATATTAAATTCCACTAAGAAACTTCCTCTTATTGCAGCCATAGTATCAATGAAGTCATTTCTAGTGACTATTTACAATGGTAGCTACTGTCTTAATTCATACTAAAACTCTGAATAATCAATCTAAAATGCTATTTTCCTAAAACAAAGTCATCCCCTTGTCAGACAATAGAATGCCTAAGGTTTGTGTCTACACTCTGCCTATAGTAACAATGCGAATATTGCTTTTTTGCATCATCATTATTATTATTATTATTATTGCTCAACATTTCATTGCAGCAATCATCTGATTTCCTTTCCAAATGTATTTATCTTCGTTCATTCTTTACGAGGTTTTTGTTTGTGGTTCTTATTTTAAACATTGCTATTGTGATTAAATTCTAAGCCTCTAATTTTGTGAAGGCAAAAAATTGAAATGAAATAAACACATGTATATGCATAGAAAAAATTAAAAATAAATAAATAAATATAAAGAAGTATGGAAAAATAGTTTCTGTCATATTCTTACAGTTGAATGAACTGACAGTAATTACAGATTACTGCAATGGACATCTTAGCTTATTATGTGTGAGTAGCAAAAGTTAAGGATACATAATTGCCAAACACAATTCATGTGACCCTTATTTAGAAAGTGGAATACTATGCGGATGCAAGGATCAATTAATCATAGCCGGGAATACTTGTCCTTGGTTAGCGTTATTTGGCATCAAACCTTGCCTTGTCTACATATTAAGAGTCAATAGTCTAAAACTTCTCTATTTCAATAGAATTGTATAGCCCTAAACATTATAATACATTTTTTGAAATAGAAAAAAATAAATAGCCATATTTATTTTTGTTTGTAAGATTTAAAAACCACGTGTGATCCTGATCATTTTCCAATGACTTCCTCTGCTGATCTTTCCTAGGTAGTATCAACACATTTTAGCAACAACCTTTTGTTTCTTTTTTGTTTGTTTGTTTGTTTCTGTCTTTATTAAACTGCATACCAAAAGGCTGAAGCTTTTTCTTATATTTATTTTCCTCATTTCAGATCTTAGTTGTACCAACGTAAATTTGTTATGGTTTCCTTGTGTCATATACAGACAGATTGATAAATATCTACTGTGTTACGAACATTCCAATTCCACCGTCCTATTTTATAACATACCCTAATTTATGGTTGATTATAGTCAATTTGCTGTGCTATCAATTTTTGCTCATTTTATCTAACTATATTTTTGTACCCATTAACCATCCCCACTTCATCCCAGACATTCTAAGGGGGGTGGGGAATCTTTATTTGTAGTCTTGGCTGATTCTGTGGCGAAAATGCTCCCACCACTGGCCAATTTTGAACTATCAAGGTAGCGTGGATTTCAGAATTACAGAGACATGTGCAAAATTGTCTTGTAAGCTCTTGGCAACTCAGCTCCGGCACACCATTCTGAATCTTGATATGCCAAAATTTGTTTCAAATACTGAGGAGACCACAGAGAACAATATAAAATGTCTGACTCTGTGGCATGTACAACCAATGGGGAGATACAGATATTAAACCAGCAAATGAAAAAATAAGCCCAATAATATGTAAACACTGAATGAGGGAAAAAATAATATTAAGAAGTGATAGTTAAGTGGGGGCTTTAATAGAAGGATTTTTTTATATGTAGTTATATTAGTAAAGCCCTTTGGAGAAAGTGACATTTGAACTATATCCAGGAAGAAACCACGAAAGGTATTGGGAGCAGTGTGCTTAAAATAGCCTTGAGGTGAGAACATGCTCAGTACTTTTGAAAAGCAGAAAGAAGCCCAGTGTGACAACTGGGAAATAAGTGAGGAGAGCTAAAAGATGAGGTCAGAGGCATAGGGCACATTATGGAAAGCCCAGTCATGTAAGATACTCAATTAGAATTTTAGCTCTAAAGGTTGCACAATATTAGACTCTAACATTTGCCTCTAGAGGAGCAGTTTTCAGGAGACACTTTAGAAATATAAAAGGATATCCGTACTTGGCCTTGAGACAAACAGCAAGTTAATATAGAAACCTTCATTCTCAGTAACATTTTCTTATACTATTTAATATTAAAGTTAGAGGCTTGAAGCACTCTACAGATGTCTTCAGATTTTGAAAAATAATAAGTAATTTCATTTTGCATACAAATTAAAAGTTGGGGCTTTGCCAGTGACTGAGAACAACTTATGTGCTTCTACCCTCATGTGAAAACAAAACTAGGTATCTAGGTGTTAAATAGCAGTGACTTGCATTTATTTGTTCACATTCTGAGTGTTTCAGTATATTGTTCTACAATTTGTTTTATTTTACTAGTGTATTTTTTTCTATGAGACATGTAGGGTTTTTTTTTCTTTTCTTTTTCATTTCAGATTAATATAAGGGTACAATTAGCTTACATTGCTTGAGTTTGTTAGGTAAAGTCCAAGTTGTAGTTGAGTGAGGAGTGTGCCATATTGCCCTATATTTTCTCCATTAGGTGCAGTTATTTTTTTTTCATACAAAACTATAATGTACAAAGTGAAGACTGAGGAATTCTGGTGACTGACCCGTGTCTGATATAATTTCAAATTTTATCTTTTCTCCTTCTTTTCCATGTTAAGTATGTCGTACTAGTTGCAATGATTTATATTTATTTGGCATATTCTACTGTTTTGAGTGTCACTCATTAAATATAAACCAATTAAATTTAAAAAGTTAAAAATGGGTTCAATTTCCATTTTTAAAACTTGGTTGAGTCATAAGACAGCAATTTTTGCTCATAATCTCTACTTCCGTGTCCTGTTATCTCCATGAATTTTGGTTCTATAAAGAGCCATGAGTATTACTCAAATTTTAAGAACCTGTTCAGATATTACAATTATCTCAAGTGAAACTGAGTTATATCCATAGAAGCAGCAATGATCTTTATCTCAGTTCTCTTTTTGATGTAAGATATTCTTGAACAATTTCAATTCAGTATAGAACTAGGTGTCACTAAGAAACTAATAATGTCATTTTGATAGCTGTTCTGTGTGCTGTAGTATTTCAATAAGATGATATATAATTAAGTAATCTTGATGATCCTACAAAGATATGTAGAACTCAAAAGCTTTAAACATTAATAAAAATAAATTAAGGATTACAGGGAAAAAAATAGGTAGTGAGAAAGATTTTAAAACTGTTAATCCATAAGTTAGATGGGATTTATAAAATTGGTAATATTAATTTATTAGGTACATATATCTAGTCTATACAAAATATTGATGGGATACCTAACTTGGTATCATACGAACATTTATTAATACCAGGAAAAGGAGAACTTCTGACCACCTTACTGCTTATGTGTGACCATTCCTTCTCAATTTCTTTTATCTATGGAAGAAAGATTTTGTAGTCTGATTGGTCAGTTGAGGTGATCTACTAGTTGATATTTCAGTAGTGGAAAAGATAAATGTTAATTTTCAAAACTACACATTCAAGAGACTTTGATTTTTGTTCAAGATTTTTTCATTATGTATAACTGGTAGGCTGAATTGAGCTACTCTTAGATCCCTAGCTCTAATTCTATATTATTATGCTAGCAGAAAAAGTAACCTGGGACTATATTTGGATTTGTTACACCCTCATGATTATGGTTCTCAAGAAATAGTTATAAGGATGGAGGGGAGTTTGATTGGCCTCAAAAATTTCACAATCAAATATAGAAGATATTAAAGAAAAATATGAGTTATTGCTCTTTAGGTACCAAAATTAAGAGAATTTATTTTATTCTGCTTTGGTGTACAAAGCCAGGGAATTTTTTCATGGGTGTGATATTTGACTTTGATCCTGAAGGGTGAATAATATTTTTCTAGATGTAGAATAAAGAAGCAGAAAATTGGGCACAAGGGGTAAACTAGAGTGAATTTTGAATTACATTTTAAATAGCCAGAGGAAGATAAATAAGGAATGGTTCAAGAAGTGAACATATCAATAGAATCAAAACATGCTTCAGATAAGTAAGAAAAAAGATTGGGAATAATAATAATGTTTTGGAATTGAGAGCAAAGAGTGAGGTGAAGAAAACTCAGGTATTTCTTTGTGGAGAGAGTTCATGTTGGGGACCAAGTCTGAAAGAAAAGAAGAGAAACAAGTTGAAAGATGGTTTATAAGGAACTTTTAGAGATTGGTTTGAGGAATCAGTACATAATTGTCTAAAGAAGTATTAGGTACAATTGGAAATGACTGTACGTTGCTCAGGATAGAAGGTAGATTTTAAGATAAGATTTTGAAAGTCATTAAGGCATATAAGATATACAGTTAGCTGGGAAAAAATACATGCTGAAAATACAATTCCATAACAACAGCAACAGCAAAAATAAATGGGACTTAATTAAATTGAAAAGCTTCTGTACAGCTAAGGAGGCAACCAAAGCAAATAGACAACCTACACAATGGGAAAATATATTGCATATTTTGGATAGGACAAAAGCTTGATAACTAGGATATACAGAGAATTCAAATTAATCAACATAATAAGAGCCAACAAACCCTTAAATCACAGGCAAGAGAGACAAATGAAACCTTCTCTAAAGAAGACAGACAAATGGTTAACAAACAGATGAAAAAAATGCTCAGCATCTCAGTTTATTTGAGAAATGCAAATCAAAACCACCCTGAGATATCATCTAACCCCAGTGAGAATGGCTCACATCTTAAAATCTCAAAACTGCAGATGCTGGCGTCAATGTGGAGAAAAGGGAACACTTTTACGCTGCTGGTGGGACTGCAAATTAATACAAAATTTTTGGAAGAAAGTATGGAGAGAAACCTCAAAAAACTCAAACTAGATCATTTGATCCAGCAGCCCCATTACTGGGTATGTACCCAGAAGAAAAAAACAAATCCTTTTGCCATAAGGACACTTGCATTACACTATTTATTGCAGCCATGAAAAAGAAGATTGAGACATTACATCCTCTGTTATTAACCTGGATGGAAGTGGAATACATTATTCTCAGTAAAGCATCACAAGAATGGAGAAGCAAGAATCCTATGTACTCAATTCTCATATGAGGACAGTTGATGACCTGGTACATGGTGGGGGCTGGGGGAAGGGGAGAGCAGAAAAAGGAAGGGAGGGCAAGGAAGGGGGTCAGGGTGTGTAACACAATTATAAGAGGGACTTTACCTAACAAACTCTATCAATGTAATCTGGCTCTTTGTATCCTCAATGAATCCCCCAAAATAAAAAAAAAAAGTAAGAAAGAAAATACAACTCCAGCAAGACATCTAGTGAATTGTTTTTTGAAATATTCCCTTTATTTCTGCAAAATGGATTTGTTGAATCAAATGGTGGACAAAGAGGAGTGATAAGGATGTTAATAAAACTACAGAAGAATGTCTGCTGCTTCTTTATGAGATGCAAGTGACCAGAATTCAGGAAAAGTCAGCACATGGAAGCATTAAAGAAAATCATGATTGAGTGAGAAGAAATTGGATTGATGGGCCAGCCCTGTGGTGAACTGGCCAGTCACACAGTGTTTCTTAGTCCATGTGGTGGTAAACATAAGATCTCATTAGAGGAAAAAGATTTCCTCCACTATGAATACGTTTTGGAAGCTCCAACACTGTCTGGGAGTCCAAACTTTCATGTATGTAAAGCACTTAGCTGAACTCAACATTGGATTCATTTGCTGCTGCACAGACTTTGACCATGATATCTGTGCTTGAGAGAGATACAGAAATCTTTCTCGTCCTTATTGCTCATTTTACCACTGCTTATTTTTAATAACCAACAAATAACCATACTTTGATGTATTTAAACCTTGGAGGTGGGGTACCCAAGCACAATTCTAAAGGGGCACGCTAGTTTAGTGAACACCTGGGTAGAACAGGCAGAGGTCCCTAAAAGAGAAACGGACTTTCATGCTTGTCTTAGAGGTGGTAGCTACATTCTGGCTTTTTGAAATATTCTTGTGATTGTGAGAGATTTTTATTCTCTAAGCTTTAATATTGGGTTACTACCATTTTATATAATTTTAATATTAGCCTGGATAGATAATCTTCTTTTTTTACAAATTTCAGATTAATATATGGACACGAATGATTAGGTTACATTGTTTCCATTTGTTAGGTGAAGTCCAAGTTGTAGTCCAACCCTTCGCCCAGGAGGTGTGCCATGTACCTCTACATTGCACATGGTAGGCAAGAGCTTACCAGACTCCCTCTCTCCTTTCTTCTCTCCCTTTCCTCTTCCTCTCCATTTGAATTTAACTGTGGTGTGTATGTGGGGGGGACTTGTGGTTGTTTATCTATTAGCCTCGTATTAGTATTGAGTACATTGGATGCTTGCTTCTGCATTCTTACGATATTTCACTTAGGAGGATGTTCTCCGAGTCCATCCAGGTAAATACAAAAGTTGTGAGGTCTCCATATTTCATCAGGGCTGAATACTATTCCATGGTATACACTGGTGCTGGGAGAAACAGTTAGCCACATGTAAAAGACAGAAACTAGACCCACACCTCTCACCACCCCAAAAGTTGACTTATATTGGATAAAAGATTTAAATATAAGACACAAATGATAAAAACTCTAGGGTGATTTTCATTTATCACAAAGTTAATAGTCTATCTGGAACTTTTCCTAAGTTATTATCCATGAAATAAAGTGAAAGAGTTGTTATAATATAATTAAGTAACTAAAGATTTTCATAATGCAAACATTAACAGGAAATAACAACAAAGAGGTTTTGTAAGATTATGCATTTACTAATTTATTATAATTTTTGTCAGAAATTTTCTTTTATAACAGATGTGATGTATAGACTATTCTGTAGAAAAAAATGAAAGTGCTTTGTCCCACTTTTAATAACAATGGTTTAATAATAATAATGGCTTAAAACTACATTTCATTTAATAATTACTAAATAAATTCTTAATTTGAGGAAAAATGGGGTGTATTTACAGTATTTAAAAAATAATTTCTAACTATTAACACACTAAAAGTATTTTAGGACTATTTTATTTACTGGTTTCCCTGGAGGACCAAATGATATATTTCTGCTTGACACTCAAAGCAACATAAAGCATTCTGGGATAGGTAGTTATGTACATTGCTAGCTTGAAATATATGATAATGTTATAGAAGATACCCAGGATATACATTTCAAATAGTAAGTAACATATTTTTTTGTAAGAATTAACAAGATACAAATATCATTGGAGGAATTAGACTATAAATGAAAGATTAAATTCAATTTACTCCTATATTAATATCAATAATTTTTTATTCTCTAGTCACTAAAAGAAAATATCTTTTTCAGAAACTCCTAGACACACAAAAAATTAAATAAAAATACATTATTTAGTACAAATTTAGGAGAAAAAGTAAAATAACAACATTGTGATATTTTTAGGAGCTATAGCCAATGAGCAATCACTAAATTATCTCAGGCTAGCTGCCATGATACATACTAGGGGTGTTTTTAAAATGTATGTACCTGGTTTCGAACCTCTCCTTTTTAATCAGCATATTTATGAGTGGAAAATATAATATGCACTTTTTAAGCAAACTAGTGTTTTCATGTGACTTTTACACACACTAAGACTTGAGAACATCAGATGTAAAAGTAGTTTGTTGTTTTTGTATATTTTTGCCTTACTGAATCATCTGTAAGACAATAAGGAATGAGTATAAATCTTGAAAGATGATGCTCTCTGTAAAATTGGTCTAATCTAAGCAATTAATATACCTAATTATGAGGCATGGGTAAATATTAAAACGTACAAAAGAATTAGTTTGAAATGTAGTCCATGTGAAAGCTCAGCTAAGCTGACTTTGTACAAACTATGAAAAAGAACAAGATATAATGAAAACTAATCTGATTGTAGTTTTTAGGATGGATTAGAGGTTAACAATGGGAAAAGACAAAGGGAAGAAATATACAATAATTTGTCAGAGTGTGCTGCAAAACCTCTCAAAAGTGGTAAAAAGAAAATATTTCATCAGCAAAGTTCAAGGCCATGGGCAAAAACTGAGGGTAAGAAAATCCTGCAAATACAGAAGTTGACAACAGAAAATCCAGAAAGTGAAAAAAATTGCTTAGAACACTTTTCACAGTATGCAGGAATAAAAGGGTAACATAGCTCATGCATCATCAAATTGTCACTCATTTGTATAAACAGTAGAGACATCTGGAAAATAAGTCACTCTAATGTTAGGTATGAAATGTTATAAAGGTTATGTCATGATCATAGCAAATTAGGACACTTAATATGTGGCCTAAATGTCAGAAATATAATAAATGATATAAGGATGTTTTGCTTGGGCAAATAACAAAATGCACATTACATGAAATTGTCTTTTTATACAGGTAAAAACTATTCTCAGGGTTTGCCATATGGAAAGAAGAGTTATACTGATATGTCTGCTTTGCAATAAATTCCTTTGATAGTAAAATGGCTTGGCATTTAGGGAGTAAGCAATTAATTCTCTACAAGTAAGAAGGCTAAATTTTAAGAAACAGTGAAAACAGAAACACCAGAGTTCTGAGAACTAAATTTCAGCACTCAAATGCATTTCTATTTACCTTCTGCTTGGATATATCCATAAATATTGGAAAATATTTTCTGTTTCCCACAAAAGTTCAGATCATGAAAGTGTACCTAGGCTGAACAATTAGGCATAAGAAAACTCACCTGTAGTCCTTGCAAAAGAAATAGAAGATATTCATGTCCTTCAGCAATTGCGCAGTTTGTGATGTGTATACCTGATATACAATAATATAATGTGATATGGTATATGTCACAGTTCAAATTATTGTACTTATGGGCAGTAACAGGAATAATGCACAAAAATTGATATGACATACAATACTTTTCACAATAGCAACAAAGAAAATAAAACTCTAGGGATATATTAAACCAAGGAGGTGAAAGACCTTTACAGATTGAACTGAGTTACTGAAGAAGGAAATTACAGAAGATATAAACAAATGGAAAAACATTATGGCCATGAGTTGGCAGAATAAACACTGTTGAGATGTCTATACTACCCAAAGTGATTTACAAATTCAGTGTAACCCTCGTGAAAATACCAATGTCATTGTTTTCAACTCTAGTAAAAATAATTCTAACCTTTGTATAGAACCCAAAAAGAGCCCAAATAGCCAAAGCAACCTGAAGCAAAAAGAACAAACCAGGAAGCATCACTTTATCAGACTTCAAGCTATACTATAATGCTGGAGTAACCCAGACAGGATGGTACCGGAACAAGAACAGAGACATAGACCAAAGGATAAAAACAGAAATCCTAGATATAAAACCTTCCTCATATCGCCATCTGATCTTTGACAAAGCAAACAATAACATTCAGTGAAGAAGGAATCCTTATTCAATAAATGGTGCTGAGAAAATTGCATAGCCACATGTAGAAGATTAAATGTGATTCACACCTCTCAACACTTATAAAAATTAATTCATGACGTATAACAGACTTAAACCTATGGCATGAAACTACAAGAATTCTCGAAGAAAATGTTGTAAACAGTCTTAGATATTCAGCCTAGGCCAAGAATTTCTGCAGAACAGCCCAACAGCAATCACAGCAACAGTAAAAATTAACAAATGATTGGATTAGATTACAACTTCTGCACAGCCAAGGAAAGAATTGATGGAGTAAACAAGACAATCTACAGAATGGGAGAAAATATTTGTATGCTATATGTCAACAAAATGCTGATAACCAGAATCAATAAACAACTCCAGCAAATCAGCAAGAAAAAAAAATCAAATAACCCTATTAAGAAATGGGCAAAAGACAAGAACAGAAGCTTTTCAAAAGACGATAGATTAGTGGCCAATAATCACATGAAAAAGTGATCAATTTCTCTAATCGTCAGGCAAATGCAAATCAAAACCATAATGAGCTATCACCTAACTAGTGAGAATGACCTTGATCAATAATCCCCAAACAACAGACAGAAAGGGACACTTACACACTGTTGGTGAGACTGCAAACTAATACAACCTCTATGAAAAGTCATATGGTCGATACCTCAAAGAACTAAAAGAAGAGGACCTACCATTTGATCCAGCAGTCTCATTATTGGGTGTTTATCCAAAGGAAAATAAAGTCATTTTTTCAGAAAGACACATTTACTAGAATTTTATCACAGCACAGTTCACAATCACACACATTTGTAATCAACCCAAGTGCCCATCAATACATGAATGGATGAATAAAAGGTGGTATGTGTATAGCACAGAGTCCGACTCAGCCACAAGGAAAATGGTGAGCGATTGCCTTTTGTAACAACCTGGATGGAACTAGAGAACATTCTTCTAAGTGACATGTCACAAGAATGGAAAGACAAACACCACGTGCACTCCCCATTAAATTGGAATTAATCAATCAACACCCATGTGCACAACTGGTAGTAAAACTCAACAGAAAGCAAGCAGGTGGGAGAGAGAAGACGGGAAAGAGTCAAATCCCGCCTAGCAAGCACGATGCACGCTACTGGGGTCACGGACACGCGCGTAATTGGCTGAAACTGCACAAAAACACGTCATGTAACCATAACATTTGTACCTCCATAATGTTTTGAATATTTCTTAAAAATTAAAGATTGACTTTATTTTACAATATTAGTTATAAAGAGAAATTATTAAACCATTTATTTTTACTGTCTGAGAAAGGTTTTAAAGTTGATGGATACCTGTAACTGACTGTGATAAGAAATTATTTTATGCAATAAAAGTTTTAATGTTACTTTACAAGCACATGTTATATGTCTCATCAAAAGATCAACCTATTAGTGCATAATTACTAACAATTATGAAAATGAACAATTCTGAAAATTTTAGGTAGGCCTCAGTTTAAAACAATTGCAGCCTTTTGAAAAAGCCATTTTAGAACTATAATGAAAATTTTACTTAATCTTCTAATTGTCTTAAGTGCAAATGTCCTGTTCTTCATAGGAATAAGACAAAATTCTAACATAAAACATACAATCAAGTCAAAATGTAAAACAATAGGCATGTTTTGACATAATCAGTAGGATTCACTCTTAGGGTCATTTAACATTTGCCATTATGTTTTGATTGTTTCAGTCTGGCCCTAAAATTTCAAATGTATCTTAATATCATTCTCTAGAGTCGGAGGCAATTATGTACAATTATGTACACTTTTAAGTAAAGAATATCTTAGGATAGGGAGAAAAATAAGTCGGGATGCACATTGCTGTTTACACGCAATATTACATTTTACGTTTTAAAATCTAGGCACACAGCTCTTTATCTAACTCGTTTCTCTGGACCAGGAGCTTAATTGTTTACAAGGAGATATTTTCTTCATCTTGTAATTTTCTTATACTTCACCATATTTTTTATGAGGATATTGTGAAATTACCTATAAACACACACAGAGTGATGTTTACATTTATTATTTAAGTAATTGATGTGTTTTTAGCAAGCCTTGCATTCCAAAATATTTTTGGTTGGTTATGCTGCCGAAAAGAATTTGAAAATACTTAGCTTCTCTGTAACTATTGAAACAGGGATCATATGCATGTTCATTAATAGAACAGTAATCCTTTAAAAACACATTAAAAAGTGCAACCAAAAATAAAACCTTTTCATTTTACTTAAGCAGAAAATGTTTCCTCAAGATGCATTTGATAGTATAGCTTGAGAACAATAACATATTAAACACAAATGAAAAAGTGACTTTATTTCAAATGAAATAGTAAGTGGTAACTGCTTCTGTATAAAGCACGTGAGACATATATATACATATGTGTATACACATGTATAAACATACCTGTATGTGTGTTTGTATATATACTGTATTTATATGTGTGTAGGTATAATACGTTATATATACATTGCATACATATATAAACATATTATATGTATACACACACACACATACACAACTAGTGATGCTCTTTCGGCATAGAATAAAGTCTGATTATTAGCCAGACATAGAAGGCCTTTCGTGATCTGATCATCTGCCTAAATCTGCTGAGCTTATTTCTTTGCCACGTATGTATAAGCGTGCCTATGCACAAAAACACTGTTTCTAGATCATATCCTCACAATTACTAGTCATTACATCTATCCTTCCCTTCTCCGCATGCCCATCTAACATGCCTTTTAAGCTTTAAAAGTTTTCTTGAAGGTCAATTTGTTTCTGGAATTTTTGTCTTTGACTACAGTTTAAATGCCCTATTTATTCCAACAATATCCTGCTCAACAAGTATGTATCCTGCTTTACAAGTAATATCATATCATTCAGTGATTTTTGTCATTGACTACAGTTTAAATGCCCTATTTATTTCAATAATATCCTGCCCAACAAGTATGTATCCTGCTTTACAAGTATTATCATATCACTCAATGATTAATTTAATGTGATCCCATCTAATGAAAAACATGAACAATGATATGTATTTTTTACTTTGTATGTCAAGAAAAGGAGAAGAGATGCATATTCTTAGATACGTAAACAATATAAATTTATATTTTTCAGCACTTGGTTTATTCCTCACAACTACTATAAAGCATTTTACTAACACTGTAGCTTTACATATGGAGAAAATATTTATTGATGGTCAGATTAATAATTGGAGTTTCTGAAATGCAGACTCAGTTTTTAATAATTTTAAAATTCTCTTTATTTTATATCCCATTGCTAAATTAATATAACTGACTATATTTATTTTTCTCTTTCTTTTTCTAATAATAGGAAAATAGGCTTTTGAGGGCAATCTTAGGGAAGTAACGCTTCCATATTTTTCTAAACTATGTACCTTTTGTAAAATCATGGTATATCTTAGGTAAGACAAAAACCATAGTCATGGTTAGAGGCAGTAAATCAAGGCTGATCCACTTATCTATCTTTGATTTATGATGGATGAGTTCTTTTTCCATGGATGTTTGAGCAAAGCTGTTTCATTCACCCACAGAAGATTTATTTTGGGTGATCTACTTGTCCAATGAAGATTTATTACAGAGGATCCACTATCCAGTGTCATTTATTATGTGTAGTTGGCTTGTCTAGAGGTAAGCAAGAAAAACTCAGAAGCACATGCAAACTGTACACCAACCCCAAATCTAAACCTATGTACAAAGCAGGAAAGGAAAGCCGCATCTTAAGAAATTAAATAAGCCCCTTTGTAACGATTTTTTTTTTTTTTTTTTTTTTTTTTGCAGTTTTTGGCCGGGGCTGGGCCTGAACCTGCCACCTCCGGCATGTGGAACTGGCACCCAACTCCTTAGAGCCACAGGCACCGCCCAACCCTTTGTAATGATTTTTAAAAATTATTTTATGACTGTGTCAAAATAGGATTAAGAAAAAGTAACAAAGTTTTGTCAATATTATTGAAGTAAATTCTTCTTTTAAATAATGTCTTAAGCGCTATTCTAACTTGTACAGAAAGTTTTAAATGGATTTTAGAATGTCTTTATATATATATATATTTTTTTATTAAATCATGGTTCTGTACATAAATGCAATCATGGGGTACAATGTTCTGGTTTTATATACAGTTTGAAATATTTTCATCGAACTGGTTGACATAGCTTTATGGCATTTTCTTAGTTATTGTGTACAGACATTTATATTCTACATGTAGTAAGTTTCACCTGTACCCTTCTACTAACGGTGCTTCTTAGAATGTCTTATTAGAAATCATGTGAATCAGATCAGTTCAGTGTAAGAAATAATGAATGAATTCATAAACACGTATTTAAGCTTAGGGAAATATTTTCTCTTTATTTTCTAACAGAATCAAATTTTTTTGAAGAAAAGTAATGTACATTTATCTTCTCAAAAAAAAGTCACCCTGATATTCACATTTTCATATATTTTTTTCCAATGTACCTCACCTTCACTTCTCAGTGTAGAACTTTATCCAGTTTTCAAAATGCCATTTTCTCCCCTGTATTTTTAAACTCACTTTGAAACCGTTTTTATTCATCTTGTGAGATAACGCTATTCTGAATTGTTCCTTACTACTTAGGCACTTAAAGCTAAGCAGAATCATTGATAATTACTATGAAGACTGACACAGAGGTTGGTCATTCATTCGTCTATTATCCATGCTCAGCTATTGCACTTAGCCTGTTGAAAATACTTTCATATGGCATAAGATCAAAATACTCTGAGAAAGGCAATATACCTTGTCTTTATCCTTTTCCTTTTCCTCTCTCGCCTTTTTACCTCTGTCATATGAGGATATTCACTGAGGTTAGTACAATTTTTCTTTAACTACTACTGCTGACCCCTCCAGCTTTTTTATGTTTGGTTAGAGGGCTGTAATTTAATTTTATTTCTTTGCAAGTTTTCATGTTATGTAAATCTATATTTAATTCCTATGTTTATGTACATGTCCAAATTTATATCTTACCTGCATCCACATCCATGTACATTTATTTATATCTGTCTATATCTAGCTATTATTTGTGTGTCTGTCTGTGTGTATTTTTCCTCTGTATGTGTACTTTTTGAGGTCTCAGGACCAATTTCATCTCATAATTTCTTAAAATTTTTGATAGTAATTCTGCAACAAAAATTATTAACCCCTAAAAAATTTGGGGAAGAGGTAATAGGTTGTATAACCCAGATGTTATTCACAAGAACAGGCAGGCCAAATAAAAAGCTGCAGTATTTTGAGGAAGAACTGGAACTTGATGGGAACCAGGTAGTGGCCCACTTTGACTGAGAGATACTGAATGGCACTTGGGCACTCCTACAGCAACAGGAGGAAAATCGGGAAGGGCAGAAGCAGCAGCACCCAGGGCTCAATGGTAGAGGACATAGGCAGCACATCAGGCCCTCCAAGGCATCACAAAATGAATGAAGTATGTATGTATTTCTGCTTAACTAAATCACACCATATGCATTTAAAAATCTCCTCAGACTTAAATCCTTTCTTCCAAGAAGTTCTTTGGCAAACAAGAGAGTGGAGCTATCGTAGGAATTCCATTCCACAATTTATTTTGTAGTTTTTGGCCGGGGCTGGGTTTGAACCCGCCACCTCCAGCATATGGGTCCGGCGCCTTACTCTGTTGAGCCACAGGCGCTGCCCTTACATCCCACAATTTAATAACTGGATGTTACGAAAATAATTTGCTAAATTCTCTTAGTGTCAGTATTTTCTCGTGAAATGAAAATATTTACAGTATTTTTCTAAGGTTATTAAAGATGAGTAGAAATAATATATATTTAAAGTGCTCCAAATGAGCCTTGAAACATTGTATATGGACCCATCAAAAATAGCTATCATTGCTTACCATGTGCCAGACACTATAATACAGGGCAAAGATTGCATTGATGTATAAAACCACAACCTGTATTCCATCTCCACCGCAAAGGTCTTTTTTACCAAGACACTATCCTCTTTCTCTTGTCATATTAATATAATATGCTCAATTGTCAAATTGAGTTGGGATTTTGCAATATTTAATATTATGTCTTTTTTGCATCGTTCTTTCAATATTTTCACCAAAATTTAATTGGTATCTGGCAATCTAGTTGTCTTATAATCTAACATGCAGACACATAAGAAAAGAGAAAACATTAACCTGTTTGTTTTACATGATGTATTACTTTTTAATTAATGGGTAACATTTTTTGGCTATTACATAAAAAAGTGAAAACAAAGTTTTGGTTTGCATATGCTAGTTGCAATTCTTTTCTAATTATTCCTTTATTTCTCTTAATCTATCAAGGAGTGTATATCCCCAAAGCACTTCATTTGGGTCCGCTCTCTCAGAAATGCTTTTTCATGTACTCCGAGGTTCTCTTCTTTTATTTTTTGAAGTTAATAAAATTAATTTTTTAGGGCAACTTTAAGTTTACAGATAAAAGTGGACACTCCAGAGGGCACCCATATGCTCTTTGACACCACACACACCCAAGGTCTCACCCCAGATTGACACACCTGTTACAAGTGATGAACTTACACAGACACATCATCCCCTAAATTCATAGTCTATGTTGGGATTGCCTCTTTGTATCAGGCCTCCTCTCATTTTTGATAAATGTATAATGATATGTAGCTCCTATTATATATTGTGCAGAATACTTTCCCTGTCCGAAAAATACTCTGTGTTCCACCTGTTCGTCCCTTCCTCTCTCTCACCTAATCCCTGAGAACTACTGATTTTTATACTGTCCTCATAATTTTCACTTTTCCAAATGTCATATGGTTAGAAAAATATGGTGAACAGCCTTTCCAAACTGGCTTCTGTCAGTTAGCAATGTGCATTTTAGGCCCCCTATGGTTTTTCATGGCTTGCAAGATTATTTTTTAGTGCAGAATAATGTTGCATTGTATGGATGTACCACGGTTTGTTTACCCATCTGTCTACTGAAGGATGTCTTGTTTACTTTCAAGTGGTGGTAATTATGAATAAAACTGTTCTAAATATTCATCTGCAGATTTCGTATGGACATAAGTTTTCAAGTCATTTGGGTAAAAAAGTGACTGCTGGATCATATGGTAGAGTATGTCTAGTTTTTTGTAAGAAACTGACAGTCAGTCTTCTAAATAGGTTATATCATTTTTTTCATTTCAACTAATAATGAATCAGAGTTCCTATTGCTCCACATCTGGGCCAAGATTTGGAGTTACAAATGTTTTAGTGTCAGTCATTATGTGTGTTTAAGTAAGTAGTAGGCCCTCACTGTTGTTCTAATTTTCAATTCCCTATTGACCCATGGTATTTTCTAAAGCATGTATTAAATTGTCATCTGATAGTCCTCTTTGGTGAGATGATTACTTAAATCTTTTGCTCATTTTTAATTGGGTTTAATTTACATTGTTGACTTTTAATAATTATTCATATATTTTAGGTAACAGTACTTTATCTGATATACTTTTACAAATATTTTTTCCCTGTCTTTAGCTTTTCCTTTCAGTCTCAACAGTATCTTTCATTTAAAACAAGTTTTTTTAAATTATAATAGAGCTCACTTTATACATTTTTTATAAATTTGGGTGCTTTGGGTGTTTGTATCTAAAAAAATCATCACCAAGCCCAGTGCCATTTAGACTTTCTCTTATTTTCTAAATACTGCATAGTTTTGTGTTCTACATTTAAGTCTATGTAAAGGATGTGGAGTCTGGGTCCAAAGTCTGGGTCTACACTTTTTTACAGGTAGATATCCAGTTTGTTGTCCAACCATCATTTGGTGAAAAGATAGTTCCTTCTCCAATGAGTTACTTTGCTCCTTTGTCAGATCAGTTCACTGAACTTCTGTACCTCTCTTTCTGAGCTATGTATTCTGCTCCACTGAGATATTTACCTACTGCTACTGCCCTTCCTGCCCTCCCATCCCCTCTCTTCCTCCCTCTCTCCCTTCCTTTTAGTAGGAGTCTTCCCCTGTTGCCCAGACTAGAGAGCCATGGCATTAGCTTAGCTCACTCACAACAGCATCAAACTCCTTGGTTTAAGTAATCCTTCTGCCTCAGCCTCCCAAGTAGCTGGGACTACAGGGTCCCACCACAACACCTGGCTAGTTTTTCAATTTTTAGTAGAGATGGTGTCTCACTCTTGCTCAGGTTGGTCTCAAACTGTTGAGCTCAAGGCATCTTCCTGCCTAAGCTTACCAAAGGGCTAGGATTGGAGGAGTGAGCCGCTGCGCACGGCCAACATTTCACAGTCTTGATTACCACTGCTTTCTAGTCTTAATGCCGGGTAGCGTCAGTCCTCCAACTTTGTTCTCCTCCCATATTATGTTGAGTTGCCTGGTCTGAAACTTTTGTCGTTCTGTGATGACTTTGTCCAAAATAACCTTCTGGCTTTTGGCGGGGGTTGCATTGACTCTATAGATAAAGTTGGGAGTAACTGACATCTTCAAGATATTGAATTCCTCTATCCAAAAATATGGAATAATATATCTCTATTTATCTACATTTTTTTTTTTTGAGACAGAGTGTTACTATGTCGTTCTCAGTAGAGTGCTGTGGCATCATAGCTTAAACTCTTGGCCTTAAGAGATTCTTTTGCCTTAGCCTCCCAAGTAGCGGGACTACAGGTACCACCACAATGCTCGGCTATTTTTTTGTTGTAGTTGTCACTGCTGTTTGGCAGGCCCGGGCTGGGCGTTCAGCCTACTTAGGTTCTTTTTTTTTTTTGAGACAGAACCTCAAGCTGTCACCCTGGGTAGAGTGCAATGGCATCACAGCTCACAGCAACCTCCAACTCCTGGGCAGGTCTCCTGCCTCCGCCTCCCAAGTAGCTGGGACTACAGGCGCCTGCCACAATGCCTCGCCATTTTTTGGTTGCAGCCTCATCATTGTTGTTTAGCGGGCCCAAGCTGGATTTGAACCTGCCAGCTCAGGTGTACATGGCTGGCGCCTTAGCAGCTTGAGCCACAGGTGCCGAGCCCCTACTTAAGTTCTTGATTTATTTCATCAGAGTTTTGCAGTTTCTCTCATATAGGGAAACCCACTATGATCAAGTGAGATTTATCCCAGTAATACATACTGATTAAATATCTGAAATTGAATTAGCATATTAATAGAATAAAGATCAATAGCACATTAATATCACTAGGGAAATGAAAATTAAAACTGCAACACACTAGGTAGATTATAACTAAAAAGACAGTAACAAATGTTTATGATGAAGTACAGAAATTGGACTCTGTGTATAGCTGACGGGGATGTAAATAATGTGGTTGTGTTGCAAAACAATTTGCCAATTCCTCAAAATCTTTTTTTTTTTTTTTTTTGCTTTTAGGTTAATGTGAGAGTACAAACAAGTAGGTTATAAAATTTACACATGTTAGGTAGAATTCTTCTTGTGGTTGTGCCCTGCACCCAAAAGGTGTGCTAATTTCCTTACATCATGCCCAGTAAGTGGGAGCACACCAATCTCCTATCCTACTTGGTTCTCTCCCTTCTCTCATTCCCCCTTTCCCTAAATTGAATTGAACTGGATTTTCCGCCTATGGGAGCATGTATTACATCATCTACTGGCTTCATACTAGTATTGAGTACATTAGATTCTTGCTTCTTCATTCTTGTGATATTTTACTGAAAATAATGTGTTTCAGCTCCATCCAGGATAATATGAAAGATGTAAAGTCTACATCTTTTTCTGGCTGCATAGTATTCCATGGTCTACTTATACCACAGCGTGTTAATCCATTCCTGGGTTGGTGGGCACGTAGGTTGCTTTCACATTTGGATGACTGTAATTGAACTGCAATAAACAATCTAGTGCAAAGGTCCTTATGATAAAATGGTATTTTTCCATCAGTAGATACCTAGTAGTGGGATTGCAGGGTCAAATGGAAGGTCTATTTGAGTTCTTTGAGGATTCTCCATACTTATTTCCAAAGAGGCTGTATTAATTTGCAGTCCCACAAACAGTGTGAAAGTGTTCCCTTCTCTCCACATCTGCATCAGTGTCTGCAACTTTGGGACTTTGTGATGGGGGCCGTGCTCACTTGGCTAGGTGATATCTCAGGGGGGTTTTAATTTGCATTTCTCTGATGATCAGGAACAACGCACATTTTTTCAAATGTTTGTAAGCCATTTGTCTATCATCCTCAGAGAAGGTTCTGTTTATGTCTCTTGCCCAGTGATAGATGGGACTATTTGCTCTTTTTTCTTGATTAATTTGATTTCTCTATAGATCTGAGTTATCAAACCTTTATCAGATTTGTAACATGCAAATATCTTTTCCCATTCTGAAGGTTGTGTATTTGCTTTAATTGTTGTGTCCTCAGCTGTGCAGAAGCTTTTCAGTTTAAGTCCCATTTGTTTATATTTGTTGTTGTTCCAATTGTCAAGGAAATATTCTTCATAAAATCTTTCCCTACACCAACATCATCGAGAGATTTTCTCACACTTTCTTTTAGGATTTTTATTGCTTCATGTCTTAGATTTAAATCTTTTATCCATCTTAAATCAATTTTTATAAGTTTGAAAAATGTAGGCTCAGTTTCAGTCTTTTACATGTGGTTACCCAGTTCTCCCAATACTATTTATTGAACAGGATTCTCCCCACCCCCAGGTAGATGCTTTTGTTTGGTTTATCAAAGATCAGATAACAAATAGAGAATGGTTTCATCTCTTGGTTTTCTATTCTGTTCCATATGTCTATGTCTCTACTTTTGTGCCTATACCATGGTGCTTTGATTATGATAGAATTGTAATATACCTGAAAGTCTGGTAAAGTGATAACTCTAGCTTTGTTTTTATTACTGAGAATTGCCTTGGCTTTGTGGGATTTTTTCTGATTCCATATAAAGCAAAGACTTTTTTCCCCAGTTCTTCAAGATATGATATTGCTATTTTAATGGGGATTGCATTGGATCTGTAGATTGCTTTGTGTAGAATAGACATTTTAACAATATTGATTCTTCCCAGCCAAGAGCCTGGTATTTTCTTCCACTTGTTAATGTCTTCTGCTATTTCTATTCTTAGAGTTCATAATTTCTTTGATGAGTTCCTTCACCTCTTTTGTTATGTATATTCCTAGGTATTTCATTTTCTTTGAAGCTAATGCAAAGGGAATTGTGTCTTAGATTAGCTTCTTGACTTGGCAGTTTCTGGACTTTGATTGTATACCCTGAAGATGTTACTATGTTCCTTGGTCACTTCCAGGAGTATTGTGATTAAGTCTTTGGGGTTCTTTAAGTATAAAACCATTTTTTGAGCAAAGAGAGAGACTTTGACATCCTCTGCCCCCATTTGGCGGCCTTCTATATCCTTCTGTTGCCTGATTGAATTGGGTAGAACTAGCAAAATGTTGAGTAATAGTGGCAATAGTGGACCTCCTTGTTTGATCCCATTTCTAAGTGGAAAAACTTTCAGTTTTACTCTGTTCGGTATGATATTAACTGTGGGACTGTCATAGATGGCATCAATTAGTTCAAGAAATCTGCCACGTATACTTATAATCTTAAGTGTTCTTATTAGAAAAGATGCTAAATTTTATCAAATGCTTTTCCGCCTCTATTAAGTGAATCATATAGTCTTTGTTTTTGCTTCTATTTAAGGTGAATTAAGTTTATGGATTTTTTTAAAGATCCATAATTGT
>CAUYRH010026145.1:0-10122 GCA_963574655.1 Perodicticus potto
TACTGTGAGAGATAGCTGTTATAGCATTTTCTTAATCACTATATAAAGACATTGATACTCTACATTTAATAAGTTTTACCAGTACCCTACTAAGATGCACCGTAGGTGTGATCCCACCAATTGCCCTCCCTCCACCCATCCACCCCCCTCCCCTCCCTGTATACCATGAAATACTATGCAGCCTTAAAGAAAGATGGAGACTTTACCTCTTTTGTGTTTACATGGATGGAGCTGGAACATATTCTTCTTAGCAAAGTATCTCAAGAATGGATTTTTGCCATTCTTTGAAAATATATCTGACCTAACTAGATGACCTAGAAAACTTTTGTATAATTAGTTATTTCCAGTTAATATTCCCCTCATAAGTCCTCAGAAAGCAAATTACTAAATTCTATGGATCCAGAGTTCAAAAAATTGATACGAGAAAAAAGTGTGTTGTCTAAAGAAAAGCATTTTTTGAAAGCATCATGATAATTCTTTACGTTATATTTCAAATCTTATATAGATTGCATTGCACTTTTAATTCTATTACCAGATCAAGAATTCCTTTTGCGTAACATTTTTTGAGGGATTTAATACTAGACTTCCAAAATAATGGGTTTTAGGACATGCTATCCTAAAATATGACTTGACTATTGAGGAAAACAGCAGAATCAGAAAGGTTACCTGTCCTCCCCCCATTTTTTTCCCTGAAGTAGGTCATAAAACTTAGAAAGGATTGTCTGACCTTCCATTGAAGCAGACCTTGATATGAGAGGTGCCTTCTCTCTACCTGGAAGAGAGGAGTATTCTTATCTCTGAAGATGAAGGGTCACAGAGAAGAATCTAAACGAACAGGCCTTACTAAGTTCCACCAGTTTGTTACCATTAGGTACTTTTTTACCCTATCACATTTATTTATGACTGTCCACTCTTCATCAAACTTAACATAAAAATACATAGATTTCACTGTTTCTTTGGGTGCTTATTTCCTTATGAAGACTCCTGTGTCACATAGAACCTATATTTAGTAAATGTGTATACTTTTCTCTTGTTAATCTTTTGTTATAAGGGTCTCATCTGTGAACCGAGGATAGATGAGGAAAAAATTTTTTTCACCCTTACAAATGATAGAGGTTTGGAAAAGAATGGATAACTTTGTGCTTATATGATACTTTTCTTCTCTTAGCTCTTTTTTATTTATTTATTTTTATTTTTATTTTTTTTTGAGACAGAGCCTCAAGCTGTCACCCTGGATAGAGTGCTGTGGCATCACAGCTCACAGCAACCTCCAATTCCTGGGCTCAAGCGAGTCATCTGCCTCTGCCTCCCAAGTAGCTGGGACTACAGGTGCCTGCCACAACACCCGGCCATTGTTTGGTTGCAGCCACCATTGTTGTTTGGCGGGCCCGGGCTGGATTTGAACCCGCCAGCTCAGGTGTACGTGGCTGGCGCCTTAGCTCATTGAGCCACAGGCGCCGAGCCACTTCTTCTCTTAGCTCTTAATTTATGCCTTACCTTTAAAAAGTACCTTGTGAAAGAACAAGAAGCCATTCCAGCATTTCCTATGATTAAATAACATTGACTCAAGTAAATGACTAAGGCAAAAGAATTTCAATCAGTGAATGAACGTTTATTAAACCAAAGTTAGGGACGCACTTGGGAAAAACAAACCACAGATAAGATGTGGCTGTGTTTTCCATAGGGGGAATTGGAACCTTCGGCCTTTGAAGGCTCATGTAAAGACAGGAAAAGGGACAGGGCAAGCTGATGATGTATAATTGTTACATTCTTGTGAGGCCCACGAAATTTACATTTTACATGAAATAAGGGTAATGGTAGTAGAAGAGAAAAAGAAGTGAAAGATGTATCAATTATATAGTTGTTCCTGTGTAGATGGACGAATATCTGATTTTGTCTTGTCTCTACTTCCGTTAATTGTAAAGATAAACTTATAATTCATTATTAGTGTGGAATTGAACAGGATTTAGTTTTAGGTGGTACACATAGTTAAAATTTGTCTGCTCTTGCATATGGGAGGTTAGCAAGGGATTTCCTTAATGGGCCAATTCTTCATAGATACCTGAGGCCTTTACCTTTTCTTTTGCATAAGGAATTGTGGAAGGGGGGTGGTTTAAGATTTTGATTTTCTTTTTACATTAGCAAAACTATTGGGGGGGTCGGGGTCCCCATTCCCTGAACCCAGTTTACCTGGTTCAATTTCTTGGCTGAGCTAAAAAGTTCAACAGAGGCATGAGGGTAGTTGAAAGCAAAATTGAATTGAAACAAAATAAAAGTGGAACAGTACAGGCTGAGTGAATAGAGAGCAAAAGTAACCTGCACATGTTTCAGTATAACAAAGAGATATTTTATTTAGGAAGAACAAAAAGAAAGTAGAGCACTTCCAAAGAAAGTTGGAAGCGGGTCCCTCTCATGAAGAGCAGAGGTGAGAGAGAGGGAGACACAAAGGCCAGCAGAAGTATAAATACTGTCTTCCTCTCAGTTTGAAACTGGTTGAAACTCTTTTCATTGGTCTCTCTGCACCTCCAGGCATTATTGCCCTTTTCTACTGGTCATTGATTATTGTCTCTTTCTATTGGTCATTGGTTACTTAGGTTACTTCATATCCACATTCTTATGGGCTCTGCAGACTTCCTGGTTAGCCAATCCTCGTTTTCCTCCCACCTCACTTGAAGGTCCTTTCTTAGTGTCCCTTCTCAAAAAATTTCACAATTTGAAACTAGTATCGGAGTAGCAGAAGGAATCATTCTATGTTATGGATTTGAAACAATTATGTATTGTCTTTGAGGTATAGGGCCAAGGGCAAACTTCCCCTTTGTTTTCTGAAAGTTTGCTGAAAAATCAACTCACAAAGACGATTAATAAGAGAAAAGGCATATAAGTTTATTAATGTGCACACAGTGGAGAACCATAGTGTGATTACCCCAACCCTCCAGTGGAGTGCAGAAGCTTGTAAACCATCTAAGGTTACAGAGAGTATTGGCACTTGGATCCTGACAAAATAGGTTATGGGAGGGAGAGAAGAGGAGACCTGGCTAGCAAAGGTGGTCTTGATATGTAGATGAACCCTTAGAGGTAGCCGCCCCTTGGAGACAATGGGTGGTGAAAATTTCTTTCAAATCTTTAAGTGTCAGGCTCTCAGTTAATCTTTCCTAGATGCAGATTAGGGAAGGCCTCAGAAAATTTGGCTGCATCCATGCAGATTATCTCTACAGATGCAAACTTTCCTCTCAAAAGACAGGTTTCAGGACTACTTCTATTTGCAGACCCTCTGAATAGCCATCGTAATATATGTCAAAGGACTTTTAGCTCTCCTCTGCTTTTGATTGCTTGGGTGTGAATTAGTCTGAGTGGGGCTCCTGATCAAGATGCCTGCTAAACCACGTTTCCAAGAAAAAGTCTCAACGTTAAAAAGAAATTCAAAAAGAAAAACTGATGATGATGAAGAGTTGTCAGAGAAAAAGATTAGAAACACAGGAAAAAGAAATAAAAATCATCCAAAGCCTCTGTCTTTTGAAGGACAAAGCATACTAATATAAAACAGATAGCATCCAACAAAAGAAAAACCTGGCAACCTCTTTCAAAGAGTAGCAGAGAGCATGTGCAAACAATAATGGAATCCGTAATAATAACAATTTTGAGTAATAGAGAAAAAGAAGAAATACATTATCATCTCAACTTACTGAAGAAAAGTTTGCCACAACGTTGTGAAACCCTGAAAGTCCCTCCTGAAAAGCTGAAAGATTTAACTCATGTGTCAAGTCTACTGAATGTGGAATTATAGGAGCGAGCTAATAAAGAATGTCTGACTTTACTGCAGGAAGAAATAGAAAAAATGGTAGAGACTGCAAAATTGATGACTGAGAATATTCAGAGCCTAAAGAATAAAATTGAAATTCTGGCGAGTGAGGTAGAAGAAGAAGAGAAGACACTAATATAGGTGCTTCAAATGGATAGTAGGAGTGTACTCTCTCTTCCAGAACTTTCTCAGAAAAGTCTCAAAGCACCCACACTTCAGAAAGAAATTTTGACACTAATTCCAAACCAGAATGCTCTTCTAAAGAACTTGTATGTTTTTCGTAATTCCTCCCATTTTAAGAACATGGTAACATTCATTGAAGAAGCCTGTAAGAAACTGGATGCCACCTGAAGAGTTTTTTCCTTCGATTGTCTCATATTAATTTAATGTTTATGATTTATAAAGCTGTTAAACTATGATGATATTATAGAGGCTGAGGTTTCTGCAGGATTCATTATTCCCTGATATGCACTTTAAAATCAGCTTCTGTGGCTCAAAGGAGTAGAGCACCAGCCCCACATGCCAGAGGTGGTGGGTTCAAAGCCAGCCCCATCCAGAAATTGCAAAAAAAATAAATAAATAAAAATTATTAAAATCAGCTTCTGTAGGTCTATCATTAGTATCTAATGCAGTTTAGAAAACTCTTTTTAGCTGCTGTGAAATCTAGGGAATCAACATTTATATTGTTGTATCTCCAATTAATTGCCTAAAACCATTAAAAGAATAGTAGGTATGGCCTAATAGTTTATTAGGAACTCATTTATTGGTTAAATGTGGAATTATGTGTAAATTATGTATAGTACCTAGTATGGAAAAGCACAAGTGTTTGCTAATACTAATTTGGTAGCTGATGGCTTGCATTTTCTTCCTGATCATTTGGAAGCTGGAAAATCCTCCCTTTTTTTACCTAGCTCCTTAGTATTTTTGTGAAGTAGTTAACAATTTCCAGGTATGTTTAACTTTAGGAGGTAACATCAACATTTTATTTCTTTGGCAGGTAGGTGAATAGATTTATTTTCTACTGTCACCAAAGCATACCTTTACTTAAGAAAATTATTTTAAAAGGAACCTTAGCACATTTATTCCCTTAAAATAAAAAACCAACCAAAAAACCCCAAAACTCTTCCTTATAAACCTTTCCCAATGTATAATTACCTTTTATATATGTGAATAAATTGTCACTTAAATATAAAAAATAATAAAAATATGTCAAAGAAGTTTACAGGCAGTCCCTTAGTTACAACATCCAACTGACATATTACTTGCACTTATGAACAGAGGCTATTATAGGTAATAGGTGAATGTACTTGTTGCTTGTTCATAACCTGGGGACTGTCTGTATTTTGAGGTGAAATACTTGGATTTCCTTTATAGATGTCTACAAGACAGCATGGAAAAATCCTACGGTGGTCAGTTAGGAAAAACCAGCCATACTGGGGGGTTGGTGGGAAAAAATACTGAGTTACTGCTAATGGGTACTGGTTTCTTTTTGGAATGATGAAAATGTTCTAAAATTGGATTATGGTAGTTGTTGCTCAGCTCTATACAGAAAACTGTTGCATACTTTAAAGGAGTGTACATTTTAGTATGTAAATTATGTCTAAATAAAGCTGTTAAAAATTAGCTATAAGGTAAAGCTGATACTGGTGATAGTACAATCTATACCATCTTACATTGCTCATGGCCATCTAAAAGGATACTACACCTTCATAAAAGAGGTTGGCTGTTAAGAACTATGAAATATTCTCTCTCTCTTTTTTTTTTTGGTTGCAGCTGTCATTGTTTGGCAGGCCCGGGCTGGATTTGAACCCACCAGCTCAGGTGTACGTGGCTGGTGCCTTAGCCCGTTAAGCCACTGGTGCCGAGCCTATGAAATGTTCTTAATGCTATGACTTATGGGAATGTATATTAGGAAATGATCCAAAATATGAAAAAGTCATACTGTTGCCACCCAGCAAGGTTTATCTGCCCACTGCTCAAGTGGAAGCCAGTGTCCAGAGATAGCAGAGAAGTTTATAGAAGTCAGTGTCCAGAGATAGCAGAGAAAGTTTATTCTGTATAGTGCTAAGGGGGGAGATGGAAGAATTCTCTCAAGTCCACCTCTCTGAGAATTGGAGGGACAGCATTTTTATTTTATTTTATTTTATTTTTTTTTTTGAGACAGAGCCTCAAGCTGTCACCCTGGATAGAGTGCTCTGGCATCACAGCTCACAGCAACCTCCAATTCCTGGGCTCAAGCGAGTCTCTTGCCTCCGCCTCCCAAGTAGCTGGGACTACAGGCACCTGCCACAACACCCGGCCATTTTTTGGTTGCAGCCGTCATTGTTGTTTGGTGGGCCCGGGCTGGATTCGAACCCGCCAGCTCAGGTGTATATGGCTGGCACCTTAGCTGCTTGAGCCACAGGTCGCCGAGCCCCAGTTATCTTCTTGACTCCAGATGGAGTCCCACAAAGCCATGTGGATAGTGACACGCTGTACATGGCACAGCCTAGGTGGAGCTCTCTTGGTACCAAGCGTCCTGGTCTCACAGGTATGAAGCTTCGCTTTGAATCTCACAGCAATCTCACACTTTGCTCAATACCATTTGGTGTACCTGGTGACCAGTGTCAGCATTCTAAAGCCCCTTCCGTAGGAGCTGGTTCCAGTTCCTTGGCAGTTAACTCCTTCAGGCTACAGGTGGGCCGGGTACCAGAGGCTGCTGTTGGGAGGACAGGGGTGATGCCGGTGAAAGTGTGGATGATAAATCTGACATTCTGGCTGGAAGCCAAATTATGTTTAAAACTATTTCCGGCTCCTTCATAAGCACTGGTGTGGACAGGACATGAGTGAAAACAGAGGCAACAGCAAAATCTAACCGAGAATCCAGGAACACCGTGAATGATCAGAAAGAGACTTCAAAACGCAGTGTGTTTGTGTTCTGCGAACTGCAGAAATGTTACGGGCCAACATAGCCAGCTCTGATGAAAAGTGGGAGGGTGACTGGGCATTTGAAACTTTGGTTACTTCTCGAGGCTCAGGGAGCTAGGAGAGTGTGGCAATTGAGAATGATTTCTTTTTATTTTTTTTTTGCAGTTTTTGGCTGGGGCTGGGTTTGAACCCGCTACCTCCGGCATATGGGTCCAGCGCCCTACTCCTGTGAGCCATAGGTGCTGCCTGAGAATGATTTCTTCATCCAAAAGATGGGGTCCAGAGATGGCCACAGAAAGGTGAGTAGGTGTCCCACGAGCTGCCAGATTCTTCTTCAGAGACATTGTCGTGGTCAGCACAGGGCATGGAAGGAGGATGTCGGGGGAGACAAGTGAGACCACCAGGACACTCCTGCTTCTGCCTGAAGACACGGCTCACCGACCATCTGCCCACCACCTCCTGTGCCCTCACAGCTGTGTCCCCTGAGGGCAGGCACTGTGTCGTCTTCTCAGTTTCCCCAGCCACATCGCAGGCCTGATGCCAGGAAACACTCGGGTTTGTTTTCTGGAATGAGAACAAAGGGCAGAGGAGGGGAGGAGAAGGGGAAGGGAAATGAAACCGTAGAGGAGGAGGAAAGCAAGAGTGAGATCACGGGAAGCGTTGGGAAGCCAGTCTTTCACGGTTCCAAGAATGTTTTCCGAAATCCTTCAAACCCAAGACCCAGCAAATGGCTCCACTTTCCAATTTAGCCTAATGGCACGTGGGTAGTAAAACTTAATGAGTCCAAGTCCGACCAAACGTCAGCCCTCTCCAAGCATCAGAAGTGGCCGTCCCAGATGAACTGCGGGGGGAAGACCCGCCGTCTGGTCTCCAGCTTGGTGTTGAGTCCCTTTGTGTTCACAGCCAGGTGAAAGATGAAGTAGGAGGCCCAGGCTGGAGCAGACGTTGTCCCCTCCCTCAGAGCCACGGGGGCCTGACTCCTCAGCTGGCCACCTCCACAGGAGAGGACGGAAGCCACAGGCCCTGGGGTCTAGCTGACGCTGCATTCCCCAAACCTACAACAAGGAGATTGTGTTATTTCAGCCATGCTTCGCTGGACAGCAAATATGTGAGCTGCTTTATGAGGAGCTGGGATGGTGCAGAGTCTTCAAGTTCACAGCGAGCTGCCCCCACGTGAGCGTTAATCACTCTCAGGCACTGTTGCAGAGCCAGCTGGGGAAGCAGTTCCCAGTCCCCTGTCACGCCCAGGTTCTGAGGGTGTGCAAGACCAGAAAAAGCTCAGTTAAGACTATGTGTCCGGGCTCGGCACCTGTGACTCAACGGGCTAGGGCGCCAGCCACGTACACCTGAGCTGGCGGGTTCAAATCCAGCCCAGGCCCACCAAACAACAATGACGGCTGCAACCAAAAAATGGCCGGGTGTTGTGGCGGGCACCTGTGGTCCCAGCTACTTGGGAGGCCGAGGCAAGAGACTCGCTTGAGCCCAGGAATTGGAGGTTGCTGTGAGCTGTGATGCCACGGCACTCTATCCAGGGTAACAGCTTAAGGCTCTGTCTCAAAAAAAAAAAAAAGACTATGTGTCCAAAAACCCCAGGGGCTACTTTTTCCCCAGACTTCTTGCTGCCGTGACAATTATAAAACAGTTGCACGCTACCACCAGCAGTGGAGAGGGCGTCTCTGTTCCCACTTTTCTGGAGGGCCAGAAAACTAGTTTTAAATGCCACCATTCCAATGTGAATACAAGATGTGACTTTAGCTCAAACTATAGCCTTTGGGCTGACATTGCTCTTCTTATGAAACTCAAACATTGCTTGCAGACTATTCCATGACCTGGACCCCTGCATGAGTCTGTAGAATCCTTTAGAACACTTTGGAAAACATAGACTGTTTACGTGTATGGTGGCCTCGTAAGGGGCCATCTCAGCCTCACTGAAGCCAAGTCTCCCAGAATTCCCTTGCCGCTAAGGTTTTCCAAGTGGGATTTGGAAGGTGAAGGTGAAGTTGAAGCAGCAGCCTGGTTCTGCTGGGAGGTCAATACAGACAGTACCAGGCAGATATCTGGGCAGCTCACGCGACATCTGCTGGACTCCCTGGTTGGTGTGGGGCTCCAAATCCTGCTGGCTCTGCTCCTGCAGCTCCTCCAGGGACTGAGCTGTGCACACCTCTGACAAAGGGCGCCCGCTGCTTCTGCTGGTCACCCACATCCTCAAGGCTAGGGAAGGTGAGACGGATGGAGGTACCAGTTGTCCTCAATCTCTCTCCCTCACTGTGGTCAGTTCTCCTTCCTCACTGACCTACAGCGACTTCAGGCCCAATACTGGGTGCAGAGTAACTGTCTCGCATAGACTTCACCATCGTGTCCCACAATTGCTTAAGATCTAATTCACAATTTTAAAAAATCTCTTATTCTACCTCACACATATGGTTCCGCTTTTCTCATTGAACCCTGGGTGATACAATGTATAGAGCCAGCTCACGGTCACAGACTTGGAAGGATCCTGTGAATAAATGACGGATACAAATGTCCAACCCTACTTTCAGTCTGTAGGTTTTTGTCTGTTCACTCAACGGAAAGTTTTGTGAAGGGTGCTGTTGACCAGTTGACCAAATTGGCTGCTTTTGGTATAGTTTCTATTTCCCCCTTCCTCTTTCCCCACAGCAGCTATTTTACAAAGTTTCCACTACCCTGACTCCACTCCCAGGGCACAACCTTGTTCCTTTGAAATCAGAGAACAGCTGAAGCTCCCACATCCCTTGCATTTTCACCTATTTTCTTCCTTTCACATATCTGAACAATAAGTACTTTTTTTTTTTTTTTTTTGAGACACAGTCTTACTTTGTCGCCCTGGGTAGAGTGCCGTGGCATCCCAGCTCACACCAACTTCAAAACTCTTGGGCCCAAGCAATTCTCTTGCCTCAGCCTCCTAAGTAGCGGGGACTACAGGTGTCCACCCAGTTATTTATTTGTTTGTTTTTTAGCAGGTTCAGGCCAGTACAAACCACTGAGCTATGAGTGCCAAGCAAAATAAGGAATTCTTTTTGTTTTTAGAGACAGAGTCTCACTTTATTGCCCACAGTAGAGTGCTATGGCGTCACAGCTCATAGCAACCTCCAGCTCTTGGGCTTAGGCAATTCTCTTGCCTCAGCCTCCCAAGTAGCTGGGACTACAGGTGCCTGGCTATTTTTTTGTTGTAGTTTGGTGGGGGCCGGGTTTGAACCCGCCATCCTCAGTATATGGGGCTGGTGCCCTACTCACTGAGCCACAGGCACCACCCCCAATAACTAATTTTTTTAAGAGACAGCAGGGTCTTCCCTGTTACCCAGGCTGAAGTGCCTTGGTGTCAGCAGCCTCAAATTCCTAGGCTCAAGTGATGCTCCTGCCTCTTCCTCTTGAGTACCTGGGACTACGGGTGCACA
>CAUYRH010026146.1:0-76450 GCA_963574655.1 Perodicticus potto
AAGTGAATGGATGCATCAGTGAATGGACACAGTCCATTCATGGAATTGAGGCCCAGGAAATTCACATGAAACTGACCTAGGCATAGGAAATGGGGGTTCCACATTTAGTCCCAAGTGCAAAGTGAAGGAGACACCAAGGCATAGGTGTCTTCTCGGCAGTTGTCTGGCCTTTTTGGCTATCGGAGCCTCCAGTGGGGGTTGGAGGTCCCCCTCCTTGCCTGTCATGGAGCCCGCTGGTTCTTCAGTTGGCTGCTGCAACACCGACACCACCAAGGAGGAGGCGGCAGGTCTGCCAGCTCCGCTGAGCTGGCCAGGGCGCCAAATGTCCCACATCAATTCTCCCTCTCCGAGTAGAAACCCCAACTGCTGTTAGGAAAAAGGGGCGAAGACTCAATCTAACTGCTTCCTGCTGAATCGGGTGATGATAGGAGGCAGTTAGGGTTTCTCCAGAGGGAGAGTGATACAGGGGTTCATGGACTGGAGCCATCTTTATTGTGTGTGGTTTGATGACCTTTCTGGAAAACACAAATCTGATTAGTATAATCAGTAATAGGCAAAGGTAGAACAGCGTCAGGTCAGAAGCACTTATTCAGTGATGCTAAAAGAAAACCATACTAGGAATTTTTTTGCTGTTTCCTGAATAATAACTTTGAACTTTCTTTTGGCTCACAAGTGTAGGTGGTCTGTGGTTGGCTGTCTTCATTGTCTGCCTCCGTAGAAGATGGAGGGTTCCAGGATTTTACTCGTGAATGATGTATGCAGGAATCAACTCCTAGAGCTTCAACAGCTGTAGAAGAAGACAAGATATCTCTTCATATCCTTATTTGCAATCTGTATATCTTCTTCAGTGAGGTGTCCATATCTTTTACTCATTTTTTTTGATTGGATTTTATTTTTTCCTTCTTCTTGATTTTTAAGAGTTCTTTATACATACAAGTCCTTCAGCAGATACATATTTCACAAATATTTTTTCTTAGTTTGTGTTTTTTTGTTTTTTTAACTATTTTTTTCAGAGATCTATGTTACTTTTTAAAAATAATTTTACTTTTGGAGATGAAAGCTTTTGAATAGAAATAGGTCTAAACACAAAGATAATCTGTCAGTCAATAGTATATAGGTAAAACCTCCATAGTTGACCACCTCGCTATGCTGACCACCTCCTTAAGATGGTCTAATGTTCATAGACCGGACATGTACCACATGTGCTCAATGGAAGTTCCTTATGTTGACCACCTCCATATGTTGACCAAGTGGTCAACTTTACAGTCCCTTGGGTGGTCAACTTACAGACCATTATATTTTTAAAAATTATATAATTTAAATCATTTCAGCATCTTCTTTCACTATTAGAAGTGCTTGGTTTTGACAAGTTATATGATCACCAAACTCTGGAGGCAGTGGTCAGGAGTGGATCCACCCTGGTAGGAAGAGCAGGCGGCTGGGAAAGTCAGAAATGCCAGATGTCTGTGCTTCTAAGCTGCCTCCACCTGTCTTGGGTAACTGAAGGCCTAGCTTTGCTCTGTTCTCTCCATTAAATCCCATGAGGAGAGGTGACCAGCTAGCATCACCAGCCTGGCCTGTGGGACAGGCCTCCCTCTTAGGCCTACTGGTGTTTCTGGGCAAAGCTTGAACTATTGAGGATGTAAGGCTAAGGCCAGAAACTCATTCACAGACCTCTACAGGTCAATAGGTTTTTTCCATGATTGGTAGCTCATAAGATCTTAACCTCTGTAGGGCAGGAAAGATAGGACTCTGCAGCAATTGCTACCTCCCCTCGGCACTTCTCATTCTAACACTGGCTGAGACCATTTTACCAAAAACACCTGTGATTTTGCCTCGGAATTATTTTTCAGCCTGTTCTGAAGATAGGAGGAAAGGGCTAGGAGTTAATGCCTCTGACAGCACTGTCAATGAATAAAAAATGGGAGAAAGAAGATAAATTTGTTCCCTCCTCATTTCTCCTTGAGCAGGGCAACTCTGAGGACTGTTCTCTGCAAGCAAGTTCTGTCTGAGTGCCTCCTGCCCCATTCCAGCCTAAGAGAGACCTGAAGCCCATTGTCCCAATGCCTCAGAGCTCAGGCATAGGTAAAACGAGACCAGCCTCAGGGGAAGTTGTACTCACATGGGGGCTTGGACTTCACCTAAGCAGAGGGGGGCACTTGCACTTAGCAGGGGCTGAGGCGGGGCCAGCTGAAGCTGCCACTCTAGGCACTAGGGTTCTGCAAAAGCTTAGGTCTGATCCTAAACATGGGTGTGAAGTTTGTGTTCCACTCCACAATATTTAAAAGTGTTTTAAAATATGAGAATAGTGTGTAGGCTGAGAGTGGTGGCTCACACCTGTAATCCTGCACTCTGGAAGGCCGAGGTGGGTGTGTTACTTGAGCTCAGGAGTTCAAGACCAGCCTGAGCAACAGCAAGATGCCATCTCTACTAAAAATAGAAAAACTAGCCTGTAGGTGCACGCCTATAGTCCCAATTACTCGGGAGGCCTAGGCAAAAGAATTGTTTAAGTCCAAGAGTTTGAGGTTGCCTTGAGCTATGACACTATAGCACTCTACTCAGGAAAACAGAGTGAGACTCTGTCTCAAAAAAAAAAAAAAGATATGTGTAGAGGGTTCAGCATACTGGCTAGAAGCTGAATGGTAGAAAGGATAGCTGCTGTGTTTTATTATTTCTAACAAATGCTTTCCCAAGGACACCTCAGGTTTAAAAATAAATGGTGCAATATGAAGTTAAGATGGATTTTCAGTCTGTAAAACCCCCCAAACCGAGACAAACCAGGATTAGGGTAAGCTGGGGGAGCCCAGAAATGAGAGCAAATGGTTCCCAATGAACACTGATGATGTACCCACCCCAGGGCCATTTTCTGGGGAGGCTTGTTAAAGAGTAACTGAATGGAATGACTATTGAGTGTGAGCTGGGGCCACTTTCCACCTCCCAGGCCACCCCTCTCTCCAGTGGGGGTCCTAGGCACTGCCAGCACCGGGGTGGGCCTGGCTTCAGACTGGGCATCCTTACCCCTTCCTCGACGCTGGTCCCAGCTGGGAGGGAAAATGTGACCCACTGGATTCTGCCGAGCTGTAAAGGGAGGCTTTGAGGGGACAGCAGCAGATGGCAGCTGTGTGCTTGGGCTGTGCCGTGATGCCACGAACATAGAGTAGCCTTAGCCACTGAGTACCCAGCCCTGGGCACTGCACTGACAACACGCACGCACACACGTGCTCCTGGGCTCATGCCTGTGAACACGCACTTCTGTGCACTCACACTAAGACATCCATGTTTCAATGTCCAGAACCTGTGTATATGCCACCTTCCTGGGCAAAGGAATTTTGCATCTGTGATTAAGTTAAGCATGTTGAGATGGCGGGATTATCCTGGATAATCCAAGTGGAGCCAGTGTAATAGAGAGGGTCCTTAGAAAGGAAAAAGGGAGGAAGAGAGAGTCGATGTCGGCTTTGAAGATGGACTAGTGGTCCTTAGAAGCTGGCAAAGAAATACTTTCCTCTGCAGTCTCCAGAAGGACTTCATCACTGCCAACCCAATGTAGACTTCTGACTTCCAGACCGTAAAATAACAAATTAGTTGAGGGTTTAAGTTGCTAAGATTCTTTTTTTTTTGAGACAGGGTCTTACTCTGTCACCTGGGCTAGAGTGCCATGGCATCAGCCTAGCTTACTGCAACCTCAAATTCCTGGGTCCAAATGATCCTCCTGCCTCAGCCTCCTGAGCAGCTGGGAGTACAAGACCCAGCCAATTTTTCTGTTTTGCTCTTGCTCGAGCTGGTCTCAAACTCTTGAGCTCAAGGAATCCTCTCACCTTAGCTTTCCAGAGTGCTAGGATTATAGGTGTAGGCCACCATGCCTGGCCATTCACTAAAATTTTTTAATCAATTGGAAGTTTTAATACACTTTCATGCATTCAGCATCCAGATCAAGAAATGTTCCCAACACTCTGCGTATCAGTCATTCACACACCAACTTCCTAATTTTGTCTCATTCACATACCACTACATGCCCTCTTCAAGGTTTTTCTTACAATTATTTACTTACCTTAAAAAATATACCTTTCCTTAGCTGTTCATTTGAGAAGAAAATTTTTATCACTTTATTGAAAGTTGAAAACTATTATTATTAGCCATTATTTATGGCAAGTATTCTGTTGGAAGACATGTATGAAAATATTTATAACTACAATGACAACAAACACTTCCTAGGTCCAGCTACTAATCTACGAGATGCTTGAGAGTTTCTCTGTCTTTATTAAAAAGGGGAATTAGCACAGGGAAGTTTGAATGGTGTAACAGACTTACAAGTATGAAGCACAGGGTTTCACTTTCTTTAAGTCTTTTTTTTTTTTTTTGAGACAGAGTCTCACTATGTCGTCCTTGGTAGAGTGCCATGTTGTCACAGCTCACAGCAACTTCAAACTCTTGGGCTTAAGCAATTCTCTTGCCTCAGCCTGCTAATTAGCTGAGACTACAGGCACCCGCCACATTGCCCGGCTATTTTTTGTTGCCATTGTCATTGTTGTTTGGCCCAGGCTGCGTTCGAATCCACCAGGCTCAGTGTATGTGGTTGATGCCATGCCCACTGTGCTATGGGCACTGAGCCATTTAAATCTTTTTTTAAATGTATTTCAAAATATTAAGGGAGTAGAAATGTTTTGGGTTACATAGATCATTTTTGTAATGCTGGAGTTGTGGCTATAGGTGTGCCCCCATCACCCAAATAGTGTTCACTGTACCCATTAGCTGGACTTTCACCACTCCCCTCCTTCCCTCCTGGCTACTTGATTTCCACTGAGTTTTAGTTTCCTCTGTGCATGTGTACGTTCATGGTTAGTTCAGATTTAATAATGAGTACATGTAGTGTGTGTCTTTCCAATGTTGAGATACTTCATTTAGAGGAATGGTCTCCAATTCCATTCAGATTGTTGCAAAAGGCATTAACTCATCCTTTTTGTGGCTGAGTAGTAACTCCGCGGTTGACCACATTTTAGTAATCCACTCATGAATTGATGGGCATTTGGGTTAATTCTACATCTTTGCAATTGTGACTTGTGCTGCAGTAAATATTTGAGTGCAGGCGTCCTTTTGATAGAAAGACTTCTTTTCCTTTGAGTAGATATAGTGTTTCATTTTCATCCAGTCATAAGGATTGAATGATGAATTATAAAGAAATAACTTCAGATAATGCTATTTAATGCCGAGTCTATACCCCCCTACAGTTTTGTATCAGGAAACCAGCATTTATCCCACTCCTCATGAAAGAGTAGGGGTTTCAATTCTTAGAATAACCTGCAACTTTCAGCTGCACCAGCCCAGGTGAGTGATTTAACCTCTCTGAGCCATAGTTTCTTCAAAGGCAACAGAAGAAAATACAGCAAATTCTTGTTATTCGTACTAGTTATGTTCTTTTGTAAAGTCACCGAAAACACTGAATTAGCAAATTCTGAGCCTTTGCTCCTAGAGGTAATGCAGGGTGAGCTTTCTGTGAGCCCTCGGGCACATTTTCATCAACCGATCAACACAACCTTGTTTCATGTGTGTTTCTGTTTAAAGACACTTGATTTGGTATATATTGGTGATTCATTAGCAACAAACCCGCACCCAGCGCTGTAATCTGTATCTAACACGTTTTCTATTTTCTCTGTGAGGGACATCACAGCCTTCTTGCGTTTAGGGCACAAGACAGCACCTTGCACCATGCACGTGAACAGTGCTAAGTAGTGAAATCGCCAGCAAAATCACAAAAAATGTTAAAAGTATGACACTTGCTAGACCATGAAGGGCGCTTGTTGGCAGTATGAGAACTGAAACGAAAAGGCAGAGGGTCACCTTGTTCAACTTCAGCCACGATCATGTGTGTTAAGTGACTTGAACTTTTCCCCACTTTGTACATGTCCATGAATGCCCTGAAGGACCCTAAGTGGTGGTGGTGGTGGTGGGGGGTTAAAAAATGTGTGAGTAGATGAATTTGCAAGGATGGAATCAGAAATAATGAGGGTTTCAAGTTTACTAAACTCTAGAACAGTGTTTTTCAATCTTTTTTTATCTCCCGTAACACTTAAACTTCCACAACACACTTAAATTATGTCGATCCAAAAAAAGAATAAAAAATGAATATACTTACTGTGCTTTGAACTTCTTTTGAAAATAATTTAATTAGTGATCTTTAAAAATTTTTGTCGGATACAGGTTGAAAATCACTGCTTTAGCACAAGCCTCAGGGTTGTCCCACAGGTTAAAGTGCTAGCCAGATCCCTTTAGCCTGGCTGTCCCATAGAGGTCCTCTGTCAATAGTAGTCATTCCTGCTGCTGCTTTGATCCTTGAGGTTTGAGTAACTTTAGGCAAGTCAGACTCTTATGGTATGAAGGCACCTTCTTTCAAAATGACACTCTGAGGCCAAGTGACAGGACGTACGAGCCAGGGCCCAGTGCCCTGCTGACACTCAGAGCCCTTATTGCATCTGACTTGACTTTTCTGCAGCACCCTTGGTTCATTTCCAAGGAGCCTGGGGATGTGCCCACTCCTTGTTGCCGAGGTGGTGAGATGGAGGTCGGCTGAGCCCTGGGCCTCCTTCAGCCTGCGCTCCAGGCTTCTCTCCCTCAGCCTAGTCTCCGCACTGGCTCTCAGCTTGAAGGGCTGTCTGGAAAGCAGGTTGATGCTAGGCAGGGGAGGGGAGCTGAGCATAGGAGTCAGGTTTATGTTTGGGGTAGAAAGGAGCCATGGGAATGTGTGGAGCAGGACGGTGACCAGGAAAGAGCAGGTTTGCAGAGGCAGATCTCGTGGAGCATGAGGAGGACTGGGGCTAAAGACAAGGCCAGGAGGAGCTCACAGGGTGGGGAAGGCCGAGAGGACAACTGTCGGGGTCTCGGGTCTCCTGTATCTTGGGAAGCTTCCTGTTTCTCCTGTGTGGTGGCTGCAGTTTACTGCTCCTCTCCCTGAGGTTTCAGCTGCAAAGCCACCAAGCACGCAGGGCTCCCCACACACCCAACCCCCATCCCTCTGTTCATTACATTTTCATCAAGAATAATGGTTGCCAAAGACTGGTGCTGGGTAAAGTTTCATCAGCGTTCGCGTGAGATGAACAAGTCAGACACAAGTGGGCCAGTGCCTTCCTCCTGGGTCTCCCTGCCTGGGCAGTGTGCTACCCTCCAGGCATGTGTGGGTGTGTGACACCCTTAGGGGCACACACTTGCCCACAGACACACACGTGTGTGCACACCTATGTCAACACCGTCGGGTGGACGCATAGTGCCTCACACACACAAGCATGTAGTGCCTTGCACACACAGGCTCCAGAGAACAAAGCACAGCCCGGGGCTAGGTGCAGCGGCTGGGCAGTCAGGGCCAAGTTTGCAGCCCAGCTCAGGCAAGTTACTTACCCTTCCCAAGCCTCAGCATTCTCATCTTTTTTAGGCATTGGATGAGCTTATGGGTGCATAGTACTTAGCACGGAGCCTGGTACCCAACAGTCCTCCCTTGGGGTTCACTATTCCTAGTTCTCATTGACAGAGCTGATACCTGTCACACAGCACTGCCCAGAGGCCTCCTCCTCCTCCAGCTCGCCCCTCTCTATCTCCTAACCCTTTCCACAGGGACGAGCGCCTTCAGGATGTCTGAGCAGCGTTGATGTTGACCACTTACTTGTAAGGAGTGCCCAGTGGACTGCTCACTTTCTCATTTTGACAACATCACAGCTATCATTTCAGGGGTTCAGCAGTGGGAAGGCTTCCCCAGGCAGGGACCCCAGGGGCTGGTGGAGGGGAGCAGGCAAGTAGCACCCATCAGAGGACAGAGCTGGGACTGCCACAGGTCAGGCAAAGGGCGTGGGGTTCTGACTGAGCCTTTCTGGGCTCTGTGGGCCTTGGGTGGGATCTCTTGCTCTGAGGATACAAGGGAGGCACTGGAGGCCGGACAGCCTTGATGGACACCGCATGTCTATGCACCTGACCCTGATTTTAAAATATTTATAGTGCAGTAGAACCTCTTTAAGTTGACCACCCAGCAACTGCAACAACTGCGACATAAGGAACTAGGCCTGCTGTACAGACACGTGCATGTGGTGCACGTCTGATCTGGGAGAATTAGGTCAACTTAAACAGGCCTAGCTCCTTACACTGAGCACCCACGGATGGTGAGCAGTTTGTTACAGTCCCTTGGGTGGTCAACTTACAGAGGTCCTACCGTATTGATTTACAGAGAGAGAGACCGACACGAGGAGGAAGGCGGCAGATTGCTTTGTGCCAGGCACTGTGTTAGGTGCTCAGCAGCATCTCCTCTAATAGTCTCAACCATCCCAAAGTGTGAAGTATTATTCTCATTCTTCAGTTGGAGAAACTGAGGCTCAGAAAGTGATGCGTGCAGCATAGTGCATCTTTTAAAAAAAAATTACAGGTAGAATTTATGTGTATAATCAAGAAAATGCTTCCTTTTAACTTTTGATTTTTTTCTCTATAAACCGGGGAAAACCTCCCTATATAATGTTCCAGGCAAGACACCAGGCCCAATGCATTCCACAGGTGCCCAGCCTGAGAACCCCTGGGCTGGAGATGGGAGACTGGGTTCTAGCCCCTGCGTGGCTGTTTGCCTTGCTGTGTGGCTTTGGACAAGACACTCACCTCCTCTGGGCCTCAGTGTCTCCTCAGACACAGGGAGTGGGTGGAGTGGACTAGAGATCATCTTTTTCAACTCCAGTCTCATAGGATGGACTTGATTCTCTGCCCTCAGTGTCACAGCCAGAATCCCCATGGATCAGATGTGGAGTCCCCCTACCCACTCTTCCCATCTGTGCCTCCAGCCCCACCCATGGGAAACCATGAAAAGGAGCTCTTAGGCCAAGGAAATAATGCTCCTCTCTCTCACTGGAGACCCCCGCCTCCCACTGGCTCCCCAGTCTCAGGCCTCAAGCCCCCAAATAACCATCTGAGGGGGATCCAGGCTATTAAAGTAATTTACATAGTAATTAACAAGGTTCCATTAGCTGATTCCTGCAGCCCGAACGTTGCCTCTATTTCCCTTTAGGGGTCCACGTCAGGGGCTGGGACTGGGGTTTGGTGGCGGAGCAGCGAAAAGAGGAATTTTCCGTGCTCACATGTGGCAGCTCCATGTTCGGGGAGGAGAAACAATGACTGCAGGAGGGCCCAGCTGGCTGGGTAATGAGGTCTGGGGCAGGGAGGCGCCTCCTGAGCACTTAGGGCCGCAAACCACGAGAAGAAAGGCAACCGCCACTCACACAGCCCTGTCTGTTCTGCAGCCAGGGGCCTGGTGTTTTCAAGAAGTCCTCGTTCAAGGCACATGTCGTAGACACAGAATTCCTCATGTCCCTCTGGGCCTCCCAATGATGAATAATATGTGTGACCACAAAAAGATACAACCCTGGTTTTCACCTTTCAGCCTCTCAGCAACACTGGGGGGGACGGGGCTTGTCTTCTCCATCGTGAGGATGAGGAAATCAAGGCCCAGAGGGACGAGGTGACTTTCCAGGGTTACACTGCCTGGAGGGAGCAGAGAACTAGGAGCTGGGTCCTGAGACACAATCCAGCATCGCCCCACTTGACCAGGTGTTTCTAAACGGCTCCATGGATTCCCAGGAGACCCTCAGGAGAGTTTGGAAATGGGGCTGTTGAGAAGACTGGCAACCCTTCCCCACAGGGCACCCACTTCCCCCAGGGCACTTGCGTGTTTATTTACGTGCTGCACTTCTGGGAAGGATTTTGTTTGAATTTCATTAGCTAGAAAAGCTTTTAAAACCACTGCACTCCAGCAAGACCGCCCCAAGAAGGGACCTTCCCCAGGGCTACTTCATTGCCTATCTCCACTGGGGAATTGAGGCCCCTGGAATTGTGCAGCGTAGAAGCATTGGCTGCCCAAGAGTTGTCTGGTGTCCCATGTCCCTGGCCCTGGGTCTCTCCCCTAGGCTTCCTCGAGGTCCTTGCGGGTTGGACCAGGATTTCCTCTCTCCCACCAGCCCTAGCTGTGCAGATGCCCTCAGGCTTGTTGCTCCTTGGGGAGACAACAGTGGGGAAACGACAATGATGCTGGGGTCTCCACAAATGCTGAGTCATTGTCCTTCATGTATTCAGGGAGTGAATGTTTGTTGAGCTTTAAGAGCTAAGACCTGAGGATAAGAAGATGGATGAGTCTGAGTCCTGCCCGCAGAGAGCTTCCGGTCATTGACGATGGTCTCCCATAGACTACAACCTGGATGCAAGCTGGGGGTGTTCCCTTGCCCATGGAGGGACAGGAGAAGGTGGGGGAGTCCTGACGGGGACATTAGGGAGTGACAGGACAGGCCACTGGATGGAGTTGGAGAAGTCTGAGCTACTTGCAAGATGGAGTTTGGAGGTGTTTTTGAGGGGAGGGGAGAGGGGCACACCCCAGCTGCAGAAACTAGCAAGTGCAGGGCTCATGGCAGGAGAGCAGAAGGCAGCTGGAGGTGCGCTCTGATGCCCGAAGTGAGTAGCAGGAGTGGGCCAAGGGCCTTAGGCAGCAGCCAGGACAAGGGGCCGAGGGAGGGCGCTGCAGCCCCCAGCCCTGCTGACTTCTGCTTTCCTCTGTGGCTCCCCACCCTGAGGCCCCCTCCTTGGGCCACCCCAGAGGCCAGTGAGATTGTGGGTAGGGGACTGACTCGCGGTCCAGAGTTTCCCACAGGGGTGCTCCCCACTGTACTCTCCTGTGCCCTGAGCATCTCCCCTGAGCCATGCTCCTGGGCGGAGGCGGGGACAGAGGGGCTGCATTCCCTGAGACCTGGGACAGGGTGGGAGGGTCACAGCTAGGGAGTCAGCAACTTCTCCTTTCTGGACAGTAACTGGGTAGCAGCCGGTGATGGCTAAAGCCCTATGCAGACCACACTCCTTGTTCACAGACAAGGAAATATTTAGTGTGGCTCCCTCATCCCTCTAGAACAAGGACTCAAGCATGAGGAGTTCGTGTGGGGGAGGTGATCCCAGGAAGTACCTGTGCGGATGTGAGAGAGAGATGGCAAGGGGTAAACACAGGTGCTGCATGAGCAGATACCACCATGGGCAGCTGGGGCTCATGCTACACGTGCCTTCAGAGTCGTCCTGTTTGAGGGAAAAGAGGTCAGTGTCTTCAGCCCCCAACAGCTTTTATCTGTCTTTGTTGAGAGTTGCTTTTGGGGGTAGCACGGCATGAACTCCCCAGCATTGCTGGCCAGCCCCACCTAGAGCTGGCATCCTCCAGCAGCCAGGGAAAGTGTTCCAGCAGAGAGTGGCAGAGGCTTGCCTCAGGAGAAGCCACAGGCGTGGAGGCAGCACTGTGTTGGAAACGGTATTTCCAAAGGGAGGTCCTGCAGGGACCGTGTATTCCTCAGAAACAGAGACCCGAGGGGCTAAAGTGGCTTTCCTGGGTCACTCTGCCAGTTAGGAGCAGTGAACTGAGAAGCCACATCTCCAGATTTGGCAGTCAGGGTTCTTCCTGCCACCATGCTCCTCTCCTCTGCTCCACATTGTCGAGGTTCAGGGTCACAAATGTTTACACCTCTGAAGACCGTTGGGGAACCCACACAGGGCTCTCACTCCCGAGGGAGGGGCCGTCATTGTGGTTAGCCACACGGATGAACCATGAGTCAGAGGATCCACCCCTTCCCGGGCTGCTCCCCTCTCACCCCCACCACCCCCCACGTCCACATTCCCAAGTCCCTGAAGTGCATGAGTCAGGTTTTCCGCCTCCTGCGATTTCAGAGCTCTTTGCCAGCCAAGCTGTTTTGCAGACCCAAGCTGATAATGACAAATTCTTCCCTTCTGGCCCTCCACTGGCGAAACCTTGGAAAGTATTTGAAACATGCAGCCTGGGAATGTGCAAGCTTCCATTCGTGCAGTTTGGCAGGGGCCGGCAATTTCTCAGCCAGCACTTTGGACTAAAACTTCTGTGGCTCAGGTTTCCAATGAGCTCATCAGCTCTGTCCCCCAGAAGTGTTTATACTTTTTTTCCTTCAGAAAATTAACCCTACAACAGGTTCTGAATCATAAGAGCACAGCTCTCTTGTTGGAGGAATGGTTTCAGACCCACACGTGGTCTGCTGTCCAGTAGGGGCCCAGGCAGCCCAGATCAGGATCTTCTGCTGAAAGGGGCACCTGGAGGGTTTCTCCATTCATCTTTTGCTTCCGGAAAGGTCTGTTAACCCATTCCAGGTCTCCACAACTTTGTTTTTAAAATCTCCTCCCATGTGGATGGAGGAAGAGAGTAAGGATGGAAAGATGCCAGACTTTGTGCCTAGATACATGTAGATGTCAATTTCATGGCAGCTCCCGCCTGATTGCCTCATCTGTAAGAGGCATTAATAATCCCCACCTCCAGGACCTTGTGAGGCTTAAGCCCTCCATATGAAATCACCTGGTACACTGGTACAGTTCCTGCAGACAGGTGCATACAAGATTTCTCTCTTATATCCTGGTCACAAATTCTGCTCTCTCATCCCAAGGTCACTTGATGAATGGACCAAGGTCTTCTTTACATACCTAAAACCTCCCTGCTCTTAAGGTTCCTCTACTTCTCTTGTCAAGTCAACAGTCCCTGTCACTCAGCATCAATTCTGCAAAGAGCAGAGCCAGCCTTCATGGAAGCTCCCTGGTGGGCATGCCACAATGTCTGTTACAAAGGATTTTCTGGGTGTGAGGGATCGGGCACCATGGGACAACAACAACGGGGTGGGGGAATAAAACGTCATCGTCTGGACGCCTGGAGAAACGTGGAGCCTTATTTGGCCCACTCACACATCCTCATTTGTGTCTACAACATGTGCTGTAGGAGGAGGGCCTTGGGGTGGGTCTGGGGGCTTCCAAAGCAAGCCCTTTTCATTCAACATGCTTGGTTCTATTTGCTGTGACTTGACTCATGAAAGTACTTTGGAAATGAAAGGACATGATCTTCCTTTGGCCTAAAACACCCTCCCACCTCACCATGTCCACCTGTAGAATGCAGGGCTTTAGCCAGAGAAGGTGGCTGAGGTAGACCTCGTTTGTTGAGGGTTGGGGGTCACGTTCTCAGGAGGAGTGAGGGAAGTGGGATGGAGCAGCAGGGGAGGTGGGCTCAGCTGGAGTCCAGCTTGGTTTGACCCCACAGGGACAACTGGAGCAGGAACTACCCCTCAGAGATCAGTGCCCCCTTTGGTTGAGTGGGCCAACCTCTGTACTCCCGTGTCATTGAGTCTGACATCACAGGGAGCTGGCAGGTGGGACTTTTGGGGTGAGATGGCTTCTCCTTAGCCAAAGACAATTTTCTGCAGAAAAGGGCATCTGGGAGCTTTAGCAACCAACATTCCCAGCAGTAGGAAGATAGGTGCCCCAACCATGTTCAGGGGCCCTCAGTGAGCTACCCACAGCATCCACTATGGGGGCGGGGGGAGGCAAGGTAAGACCAGGAAGGAGCATCAGGACCTCCACTGAGTCTTTTCCAAGCTGTGTACAATGTCCTATGATGTTGTTCCATTTTTCTGTCTGTCTTTTGAGAGAAACCAAGGAACACAGCAGAAGCCACACGACTGTGGGTGAGGTTTAGGAAGGCTTTAAGGATGGGGCATAGGACTGAGAGAGGTCACACGGGGAGGGAGGAACCTCAGTCTTCACCATGCAGCACTCAAAGCATAGCGCTTGGCCTTGGTCTGTGCAGGTAATAATGATACCTGATAGACTCATTTATGCAAGATTATCCTTTTATCACATTTCCAGACTCATTGCTACCCATTATTCACCTGGGACCCTTACCTCCCTGACCCCACCCAGGCTCCACAGGGTCTTTCCGCCTGTCGTCGTTTTTCTGGGCTGTAGTAACAAAACTCCAAAGACTGTGTGGCTCTTAAATAGCAGTTTATTTCTCACAGGTCTGGAGGCTAGAAGTCCAAGTTCAAGGTGTCTGGTGAGGGTCACTTCCTCACAGACGGTCAACTTCTTGCTCTAACCTCAGTGGCAGGAAGGTGAGAGAGATCTCTCTTATACTTCTTTTTAAAGGGCTATCACCAATCCCATTCAAGAGGGCTCCACCCTCATGACCTATTCACCTCCCAAAGGCCCATCTCCTAATGCCCTCACCCACAGGGTTAGGATTTCAGCATATGAATTTGGAGGAGACCCAGGCACTCAGACCTTCTGCACTTGGAACACACAGAGGGACCAGGCTGTGGGGACTTGCTCTGCCTCCTTGAGCTGACTATAAACTCTTAAAAGTAAGGGCTTCATCCTTTATAGGTTTTCTAAGTATGTAGCTCAGTGCATTGGCCTATCATAGGTGTCCCATATATACAATTGAGTAAATAAAATAATAGATTCCTTACTGTTTCTATGAAAGGGCCAACACCCTCTCTGGTGTCACTCATTTGCCAAGGGCTGCACTCACATTCAGGTAGGGCTTGGGCTGTCCTTTCCCTTCCTCCACCAGTAACCCCAGTCCCAGCCAAGACTGAGGCCTCCCCTGGCCCCACAATCCTGCCTGGTAGCCTTGGGCGAGGGTAGCCAGTGGGACAGAGCAGGACAAAGGATCCTATTGGTGCCCTGACTCCTCAGCCTTAATTTATATGAAATGTGACTACATCACTCAAAGCCTAGTGCCTGGCCTTGGATGGTGCAGGTAATGACGATATAGGCTCATTTATGCAAGATTATCCTTTTATCACATTTCCCAACTCATTTATGAGGCTCATGTTTCCCCCTGAGGGCATCATCAAGCAAGTTAAGTTGTACTATTTCCCTCCCGCAGCGAACTGGCGGGAGCCTCCCTCGTTGACGGATGAGGCCCGCTGCCTTTGCCAAATAGGGTCGGCTGATGGATCTTTCACTTGTGAATATTATAGCTGGAAATTAGCATGTTTATTGAGGTAGAATGTGTTTGTTTACATTCCACTACCCATGGCATTACCTCTTATGACCTGACTTATTTAGTTGAGGATAAGCACAAATGATCCACATTTTGGCACCCACAAAAAATTAATGAATTTCCACATATAGATTCAGCCTTAAGTAAACACACCAGTAAGGTGAGTGGGTGCAGAGAGGCTATGAAGGGCTCTAGGGTCTGGTGCTGAGCACTGTAAACCCCCTGGTACTTTCCTTTGACCTGGCAGTGGCATGGAGCCTGGGGTGGAAGAAGGGTGGGGCTGAGTGATCGGGCATCCCCCAGCAGTGCCCAGGGCCAGCTTCTGGCTGACAGAGGAGGGAGCAGAGACGGAGAGGACCCAGACTGCAAGCCACATCCTCAGGAATTCTCCTGGACTATCTGTGTTTTTGATGAGGTGTGAGAAACCTGGTCTGGGTTACAGACCCAGGGTGAGGAGGTAGGACGCTTAGGCAAAGCCCCAGGTGAGTGATAAGTAGAGACCAAGCCACCACCAGAGCCTGCTCTGTGGCCTAACCCTTTCATTGCAGCAGCTTGGGAACCCAGCTTTTTCCCCCACCCTCCATTTCCTGGTAGACAGCCTGCTCTGGGGAGAAAACACCCACTAATTCAACATTTTCTTATTTTAGAAAAAGAGACTGAGGTTCTGAGAAGTGGGAGGATTTAGCCAAGGTCTTGGAGGCAGAGGCAAACCAAAGCCCCTGCTGCCTTCCTGTGGCCTTTAAGCTTAAGGTCTATCTTGTAAGATGGTGCAGGGGGGGATATCTTTTAGGATGTTGCTTCAGGGACTCAGAAAAGCTTTGTTCCCTGTGTCAGGTCAGCAAGTGTGTGCTAAGGTGATTAAGTAGAAATGTATTTTATTACATATGAGGAAACCAAGGTCCAGAGAGATCTAGAGATTTTCCTAAGGTCATGCGATGGGACAGAATAGACAGAACGAGGATTAAAACCAGACAATTCAGTAGCACACCCTTGCATTTCCACTACAGCAGAACTCTCATAAATAAACCTCCCACCCCAGTCTGTCTGCCTCTGCCTTCCAGTGAATGGGCTGGCTGTACAGGTACTGGACAAGTAGGTAGGTAAGGCCTAATCTCTCTGTGAGAAGGGCTGGGAACAGAGGTCTTTGATCTCAGTGAAGACCCTGAACTGGGAAACAGATCAGGACTGGAGACAGGTGGGTGGTGTAACACTGCTACAGGCTGAGGGCTCCTTTCTGGTACAGAAAGGGGATGGGCAGAACATTCAGACCGGCTCAGAGGTCCAGTTTTAATAGCCTATAGAGCAGGGAAGCCTGCTCTGTCCATTAGGGATAGCACTTGGCAGTAAGTAACAAAGACCCACAAAGCTAAAGTTTAATATAAGTGAAACACCAAACAAAGCACAAAAGATGAGGCCTTTCTCTCATGTACAGTGAAATCCAGGGTAGTCGGGACCAGGCCACAGCTGCTAGGTATTGTCAAAGATGCAGTGACTCCTGTCTGTCTTCTCCACCAAGTCATCTGCTAGTGGTTTCCACCCTCAAGGTCACCTCATGACCACAAGGTGGAGACTGGAGTGCCGACCATCGGAGCCACATTCTAGGTGGGAGGAAGGAGGGAGACGAAGGGGTGCCTGCCAGCTGAGTCAGCTCCCTTCCCAAGAGACTTCTTGGGGACCCCACCCAAGAAGGAAATGACTTTGGCCTTTGTCTCATTGACCAGAATTGGCGGTAGTGCCAGCCCTCTCTATAGGGAAGATGTGGAAACGTACATTTTGTAGCTGGTGGGCTCAAGGCTGTACTAAAAGGAAGAAGGAAAGAGTAGGTACAGAGTGAGAAAACCACTGTCTCTGCCTCTTTCCCTTAATATGCTGGGTGAGTAAACTGAGGCTCAAAGGAGGAAGCCATTTGCCAAGATTGCCCAGAAACTTAGGAATTTTCTGACTCTGAGACTGATGCTTCTTCCACTGTATACACCTCTTCACCTCACACACTTGCCCCCAGATAAGCATGTTATTATTATTTATTAAGCACTAGCTCTATGCCAGGTACTATGATAAAGGCTTTCCAAGCTTGCTTTATTTAATCTCATAATGCTATTTGTGGGTAGTAGATGGTACTTATAGTTCCCGCTTAAAGAGGAAGACACTGAGGCTCAGCTAACTTAGGAGACTGCTCCAGATCCCCTACGGAGCTGATAAGGCAGTGGTTCTCAACCTTCCTAACGTCCTGGCCCTTTAATACAGTTCCTGTGGGTGGCGACCCACAGGTTGAGAACTGCTGTGATAAAGGCTGAAGAGAGCTTCAAAGCCAGGTTCCCAGCCCCGATTGTGAGCCGTTTAATGCCTGTGATTCAAATGACCCAGCGATGTCCCCAGTAAGCTGCTGAGCCTAGTTGGGTCTCTCTCAGTGACCCTGAACTGTTAGGAAAGCCTTCAGTCCTGCCTGGGTAGTCGGGCAGCAAGCCTGGCACCAACCCAGAGGGCTCTAGGCTCCCACCCACCTGGCCAGCCTCCCTCTCCGAGGTTCCTCATTCCAGCCAATTACTCCTAATGGAGTAATATGAAATGTAACTAACTTGGGGAAATATCTGTATACTTTAATTAAATCAGTTTGCAATTAGCCATCTGAGTAATGAGGCTAAGGTGTTTCATCTCCCTGTGAGCCAGCGTGCCAGGGGAGCCCAAGGCAGAGGGATTTTGTGTGAATAGCGCAGTGCTGGGGACTGAGCTCCTCAGGGATATGGAGGCAGGTGCAGGAAGCCCCAGGAGAGGGTTTAGCCCAAATTTACTATGATTAAATAAACACAGCACCTTAGAGAGGAGATACTAATTTGTGGGACTAAATTTTTAATGGCTATAGCATGTTTTCTTATTAAAGAAATAGCAGAGCTTTTAATACAAACACTTCATGGCCAAGGGCTAAAAATTATACATGTTGATGGTGTGACCCCAAAGTCCCCAGACATGGCAAATGCCTGGTGGGAGAGGTTGGCCTGTGTCCAGCTGGGAGTTTTCCCTAGGCACCTGCAGCAGGGGGCCAGGACTAGGACCAGGCAGGTGAGGGTTTTTTGTTGGGTGCAAAATTTAAAGAGGCACTAAATACTTCATAATCAAGTAACATTTTAAGGTGATAGGTTTTTGTTGTTTTTTTTTTTTTTATAAATGGATATAAACAACATTTCAGATTTTTTTTTTTCTTTTTTGAGACAGAGTCTCACTTTGTTGCCCTCAGTAGAGTGCCATGGCATCACAGCTCATAGCAACCTCCAAGTCTTGGGCGTAAGTGATTGTTTTGCCTCAGCCTCCCGAGTAGCTGGGACTACAGGCGCCCATCACAATGCCCGGCTTTTTTGTTGCAGTTGTCACTGCCGTTTTAGCCGGCTGGGGCCGGGTTTGAACCCACCACTCTCGGTATATGGGGCTGGAGCCCTACCCACTGAGCCATAGGCGCTGCCCAACATTTCAGAATTTTAAATAAAAACAAGGTCAGCAACAGTGCCAAGCCTAGCCATATTGGAATCTGAGGCAAAAGGAAAAAATGGTGAATAATATTGATCTTGTCTTCATTTAAATTTTTGATCTTTTGTTCATCATGGATTTTTCAAATTTTGAGTTTTTACTATTGCACTACAAGATTATGCATCTTGATTATTGAACTTTAATTGTGTTTCCATGGATGAGTGCCTCACTCACTTCACCCTTGTCCTGAGCCTGCCAGCTGGGTTGTCCCTGAGAGTTTGTGTCTCCTTTGGTGGGGTGTCCATCCAGTGTGCCCCCCTGGGGCCCTGTTCAGTTCTTAGGGGCTCTAAGTGGCAGACTTCATGGTGGCTGAATTGGGGTGGCACTTAGACCCTCAAAGCAGACAGCAGTCTCAGGGTTGCTCCAGCACATCTCAGAGACCAGAAGCAAGTGGCCTGAAGTCACACAGCAGGTTTCTGATTTTCCAGTTTCCCTACAGGATATTTCTCATTAGAAGAGAGATGGGCCTTTCAGGGGACCCAGGGTGAAGCCCACCACAGAGATACCCTCTAAACTTTGAGGCCCTACTAAAATGACCCCGGGGGAGAGTGTTGATTAGCTCACCCAGAACCTTATTTTCCTTTCCAGTGACTGGTGCAGATGTGGCCAAGTGACCTGGTTCTGGCCATTAAAACATGAGCAGAAGTTGTTGGGTGTGGCCATTGGGTATGGACTTGGCTGAGGCATCTTTGGCCCTGTTAGCAGAAGGGTGCATCTATATGGCTGGGGAAAGTGCTCGTTCCTCACTTCATCCAATCCTGTGCTCCCTGTCACCTCCTTAGAGAAGCCTTCCTTCCCTGACCCCCTTTTCTTAAACAGCAGCTCCCATTATTGTCCATTCCTGTTCTTGCTTTGTTTTTTACGGTCCTTATCAAGCTCTGACTACCATTATGTTACATATTTAATTACTTATTATTCGCCTGCTCCACTAGAATTAGCTCCACACAGGCAGGACTCTTCTGGCATGTTTCAGGCTACCAATGGTTGGTAGCAGGCCTTCCATACATATTTCTCGAATGAATGGACATACTGTGAGCCTTGGCTCCTGTCTCTGACATCTGCCAGTTGTTTGTGGTGGCGAGTTAACTATTTCCCTGGAATCAGGATTTTTTGATCTTTTGTTCATCATGGATTTTTCAAATTTTGAGTTTTTACTATTGCACTGCACAAGCTCTCAGTACATAGTTGTAAGTTCTCTGCCCCTCTGCTGTCCTGCACATCTCAGATCCCAGCCCACAGGCTGTGGCACTGCCAGCCCTGCCCCATGCCTGGCTGTGTTTGGGTACCCTCTGCCTCCTTATCCTCAGTGGCACTGTCCTGGTGGGAACCCAGGTGGTGACGACACTGTGTGAGGACATCCCTGAGTGTCTGTTGACAATACATCTAAAACCATTACTGTCTGGTTCTGGTTTCCAAAATGGAGCCTGCCTCTAAGAAAACAAAATGAATGGGTTTGGTGTGCCAGCCTCCATTAGCTGGCTACCCGAACTAATCAACAGCAGGAATTTTCAAGGAAATTGCTGGAGCAAATTGAGAAGCCAGATTATTTGGGTTTCTTGATTGAGATTGGAAGAATAATTATTTGAGAGTTCCATTTATTAATCTTTGTTTACTAACCCCAGATCCTGTTTTGATCTTTCTGCCACGGTTGCTGGGGGTATGGCCACCTTGAAATAAATTATTTTGACATTATTACCGGTAAGGGCCCCAGAACTCATCTAACTCAATCCTTTCATTGTGTAGATGGAGAAAATGCGCAGAGAGGGGAAGAAGCTTGCAAGGTCCCCAGGGATTAAAAGCTCCAAGCCCAGGAGCTTCTGCCTGTGAGAAAACCAGTGAGAGGTTCACGGAGCCTCAGGCCATCAGGGCACCCTGAAGGAGGCTAAAGACCCGAGTTTCCCCACCAGGTACGGAAACACTTAGACAATTATGATGGGGGTGGTATGTCATTGTCTCCAAGTACCCGAGTCTTCCTGGGAAGGTAAAAATGGCTGCCCTTCTGCTAAGGATTCCCCATACTCACCTTGTATTATAGTTTCTGAGAATAGTGTGGAGCTACAGTGTTACAGAGGTTACTGAGTGTGAAGAATAGTCCGGAGAACACTCCATGAGGCCCAGGGAAGAGACAGGAATTGCCCAGTTCCTGAGCGGCCCAGGTTAGAGTCCAGGTCTTCGCCGCTCCTTGCTCCTCACCGCCCCATCCAGCTCGCAGCACTGGAGTGTAGATCAGAGCAGTGAAGGCAGTCTCCGATGACCGGCCCTGGCAGATGCCTGCTGGTCCTTCAGGCAGAGGGGGAACAAGGTGAGAACAGAAGGGAAGTAAGCTGGGGAGCCAGCGGAGGCAGGGAGCGTCCTGGCTGGGTGTGGACAGGGAGGTGTCCTGACGGGAGGAGGAGGCCTTGCCACGGAGGAACGAGGAGAATTTAGTGGGGAATTCAGGGTGGTTTTCATCAGTGGCTCTGCGTAAGGACCAGGGTACATGAGAGAGGTTCAGAGGAAATTCATTCTACACTTTTTTTAGCCCTTATGTGTGAGTTCCTACAGACTCCATTTATTTTAATCCTCATAACAACATTCTAAAGGAGACGGTAGTTTTATTTTTATGCGGCAGGTGAGGGAAGAGGGCCAGAAAAGTTCAGTACATAGTCCCCAGGTTACAAATGAGATAGGTTCTGTAGGTTTGTTCTCGGGTTGAATTTGTATGTACAATGGAACGGGTACATTTACCTTGACCTATAATAGCCCCCATTCGTAAATATATGTGGCACATAAGTCAGATATTTATAACTCGAGGACTGCCTGTACTTTGCCAGGTTCACATAGGAAGTAGTAGAGAAAGAATTTGAACCCGGGAGTGGCTGCCTCTTTCCTCTATAGGAGATGCAAATTGCTCATATTGGATTCCTAGAAATAGGGTCTCATGGCAAGGTTCATGGGTGGGCCCATTAGAAAGGGGGTTTAGGGTTCCAGAGATACCAGGCATCCCAGCTCCCTGTTTCATGTGAAAACCCTTCTAATACTCAAAGAAAGCCCCTGGACCCCTCCAGTCATTCTTGGGTTTGTTTTCGTGCCCCTCTATCAGGTGGTATGGTGAATACCAGGGATATAGAAGGAAACAGCATGTGGTTCTTCCCTCATAGAGCTCCTTCTGTGGCTCAAGCATTACTCATTCCAAACAACCACAGCCTCCCTGACCATCTTGGTCCTTCCCCTGGCAGGAGTCTAAGGCTACAGAGGGACCCTGTCTGATGGGCACCATAGCGATGGATCCAGCACCAGCGTCTTCACCTCAAGCTGGCATTGTGTCCCCATCCTATGCTCCAGCAATTGACTGTTTGAACCTAAATGGGAAACTTTACGTTGTTTTGTCTGTTCAATTTCACCTTATTGCATTCAGCCTATTTTTTGTAGCCTATTAAACACTTTTCCAATCCAGATTTTGTCACTCAAGTGCTTTTGCCCATGTTTGAAAATGCAGAAAGTCTGCTTTAGGGTCTCCATTCAAGGCAGTAAAAAGCGGAATAGAACAGAGATAAGGATGGGTCTGCACGGTTTCGCCAGAGACCTCCTTCCAATCAATTGCTCCATATTCCATGCGTGGGGTTGATTAACCAGCTGTGAATCTGCATGCTTAAACTCCCATCTTGCCCCACCTCTCAGCTTTGTTTACAAGACTAACCAGAGAGACTTACAAAATGCTTGGTGGAAATCAAAGTGCATTATGCCTAAAGCATCCCATCAGGAGGGAAGCCTACGAGTTTGGCATGACTTTTCTTAGCGAATCTCCACTAATTTCTGGTGGTCACCATTTCTTTTCAACTGCTTCAGAACTAGGAGAATACTATCAATTGCAACAGGAAGTTCTACAAAGGGAGGTGCCACTTTTGCAGGTGAAGGATAACAAGGCCTCCCTGCACCAAGAGATCCAGCTTCCTCCAGAGGCAGCAGGAATCAGACATGGAAGAAAGTGGCAATGAAAGCTGCCTGGGAGTGTGTGCTAGGAACAAAGCACCAATTTTGTAAGAGAACAATGTAAAACCCAATCTGGGCTGGGTACTGTGGCTTATGCCTATAATCCCCAGTAATTTGGGTACTTTGGTAGTCCCAGGAAGGAGGATCACTTGAGGCTAAGAGTTCAAGACCAGCCTGGGCAACATAGCAAGACCCTATCTCTAAGGATTATAAAAAAAATTAGCCAGGTGTAGGACTTGCAGTGCTAGCTACTCAGGAGGCTGAGGCAGAAGGATCCCTAGAGCCCAGGAATTAGAGTATGATTGGGCCACTGCACTCTAGCCTGAGTGACAGAGATACCCTTTCTCAAGTAAATAAATAAATAAATACACAAATAAATAAAACCCAAATCGGGAAAAGAAGGTAAAAATAGAATGAGCTGGGTTCATCCTCAGGATCTAGGCCATGGGAGAGAATGGCTGGTTGAACCCAGCTAGGGCCCAAGCCTACAGTCCTGGACTAAAGGCAGATTATGCACAAGACATATACAGACCTGGGAGCTAAAGTTACCAGAGGATATGAAGGCATCCAGAACCGTGGGGCCTCTTTGGAGCAGTTACATTTACTTTTTATTTTTATTATTTAGAGACGGAGTCTCAAGCTGTCACCCTCGGTAGAGTGCTCTGGTGTCAAAACTCTTGGTCTTAAGCGATTCTCTTGTCTCAGCCTCCAAAGTAACTAGGACTACAGGCGCCTGCCACAACGCCCGGCTATTTTTTGCTTGTAGTTGTCATTGTTGTTTGGCAGGCCAGGGCTGGATTCGAACCCACCAGCTCTGGTGTATGTGGCTGGAGCCTAGCAGGTGAGCTACAGGCGCAGAGCCTGGAGCAGTTACTTTTAAAGTTAGGCAAAGAGGCTGGCTTTTTGTTTGTTTGTTTGTTTGCAGTTTTTGGCTGGGGCTGGGTTTGAACCCGCCACCGCCAGGATATGAGGCCGGCACCCTACTCCTTTGAGCCACAGGAGCCACCAAGAGGCTGGCTTTTTAACACAGATAAATCCCCTTCCAGTCCTGGTTAATGGCCCGTAAGTGTCGCGCTTGCAAATCTCACAACAGACACCAGAGGCAGCATCTGCCATAACTGATATGTAGATTGGGTTTTTCAAAACTTGCCACCTAGTGGTTGCTATTGGAATCACAGGACTGATACTTGGAGGGTAAGCATCGATTAGGGTAAGAACGTGTAGGATAATGAATGGGATAAATCATGCAATTTGCAAGAGAATATGCCAACTTATTTCAACATTTGTAAATTCAAAGTAGCCATAAACAATTACAGGTAATGAGAAAAATCACTTAAGGAGGGGAAACAAAGAGAAAAAGACCAATGGGTAGACACTAATAGTATTTGTGTGTTGAGGATGGGGTGGGGGTGGGGTTGTTCGTACAAGACAGGCAACAAAAGATAGAAATTCAGAAGGAAAGGCAAATGGGCAAACTTAATGAGAGTGGAGGAGGAGTTTCTGAAGTATCCCTTTGACCCCAGCTGGTCCTCCCTCACTTTGCCTCTGTATTTGAGTACAAAAGAGTTTCTCAGGTGGCAGCCAGGCCTGAGCCACATGAAGAAGCTGCTCTCCATCAGGCTGCTCGGAAGATTTGGCCCTTTATTTCTGCGGCATGTTGGGGTCTTGGGAAAATGTCTTCCTACCTCATGCATTTAAATTTTTTTTTTAATTGTGGTAAAATACACAGAACATAAGATTTACCATCTTCACAATTTTTAATTGTACAGCTCAATAGTATTAAATACATTTACATTATCGTGCAGCCATCACCACCCTCTGCCTCCAGGACTTTTCATTATCCCAAACTGAAGCTTTGAATCCATCAAACACTGACTCCTCATTCCTCCTACCTTCAGCCCCTGGTAACCACCAATCTACTTTCTGTCTCTATGGATTTGACTATTTGAGGTATCTCATATAATTGGAATCATGCAGTGTTTGTATTTTTGTGACTGGCTTATTTCACTCAGCATAATGTCCTCAAAATTCATCTGTATTGTGTATGTGACAGCATTTCCTTCCTTTTTAAGGCTAAATAATGTTCTGTTGTACTACATTCCATTTACCCATTCATCCATCAATGGGCACTTGGGTTGCTTCCACTTTTTGGCTCCTGTGAACATTGATGCTATGAACATGGATCTACAAATATCTCTTGGAGATCCTACTTTCAAACTCTTTTGGGCATATGCCTAGAAATAGAATTGTTGGATCATATGATAATACTACTTATAGCTTTTTGAGGAATGTCGTACTATTGTTCACAGCTACCTCATTCCTTGTGAGAAAATGTCACCTCTACTTAAGTCAAACACAAATTCCTCCAAGGTATAAGGCTTAGAGAGTTCCCAAGGTGGAATTCCATCTCTAGCTAGAAAAGGAGGTCTTATATTTTTCCAATTTCAGCTTTTCTTTCTCTCTCTGAACATGAATAGAACCTATACATTGAATCCAAATTTCACCTCCTCCAAGGCTAGAGTAGACAAGAGCCTCCATTTCCTCAGTGAGATGGGAGGATGTAGAGGCCCAGATAGTGAGTTGGGAAACCCTATTTTCTGTCCATGTGAAGCCTTGCTTTCCTGACTGTGGAGGAATTTGGATCCATATTGAGGACTGTTTAGATATGGAAGGAGTATACAAGTCAAAAGGGTAATGTAAAGACCCACAAAACCATTGTCTCCTTCTACATATATAGTTTTTGCCTTGCTGGAGAGGACATCTCCTGATTTAGCAGAAACGATAATAAACCCATTCCTGCCATTGCTCTATGCCACCTGCAGGGGGAAGCCTGGCACAGAAGAAAGTGCAGCTTTGGAATCAGAGTGAGCTGGGTTTAAATCCTTCTCTGCTACTTTCTGGTCACTTGACCTTGGATGTGTTCTTCAATTTCCTTGAGATTCATTTTATAGTCTATAAGCCCAGGGATGATCATCTTGCATTCTTAACTTTTATTATAAAGATAACACAACACAGCAGATGTATGGTATCAAGCAGAGTGCCCAGAACTTAAAGGTGCCATGGATGTTCCCTTTCTTCCTTCCTCTCCAATCCTTTCTCAATTATTGACTGTGATCCTATTTTCCCAGAATTTTCATCTCTCCAGGCAGCCAAGTGCAGACTTTGAGGGCTGTTCTCACTAACAGTGGATCCACTTTTGATTATTTCGAGTTGGATTTCGGGTCCCCATATTTAGCCCAGATTCATTCCTCTCAGGCCTCCCAATTCAAAGTGTTACTGAGGGGAGGGTGGATGGGGGTTGAAACCACCCCTTATTGGAGCCAATTCCAAGACCAGGCAAGGCAAGTGTGCTGTGCTCCACTGTCTCTTCTCGGTGCAGATTCTTTGTGAGGAGACTTTGGTCAGTCCCAGTGGACACAGCCAGACAAGCCCCTACCTCATCTGGCTTTTATTAGAATGTGTTACAACCTCAACGTTACTTAGCTATAGAGGACTTTGGGGTGTGTGTATGTGCATGTGCGTGTGAGAGAGAGTCTGTGTGTTAATAGCAATTTGTGATAGATGCCTTTGGTGCGCACACATTCAATAACACCCACACTCACAAAAAAAGAAGGGGGAGGGGAGTCGTTTTTATGGGAGATAACATAACTGCTTGCAATTTGGCTATTCATTGTATCTTTGGCACTTTATGTACTGCATTAGCAGAGGCAATTTCATGCATATGGATATAATGCATTAAGTGGAGGCATTTAAATATAGTGAAACTAATTTTATGATGATTAGTTGAAGGAAAACATTGCATTCGTATCATCTATATAGAAGCCAATTTGCATGAAAATGCCCAAAGTTGCTATGCCAACATTTTCTGTGCTGCTGGTCGGGGTCGTCTCCGAGTCAAGACTTTGTATTAAAAATCGGTCTCCAGTGCCCATGTCTTTTAATTCATTGCAAGCTGTAGGCCATTTGCTCACAAAGCGCTCGCAGTAAAACAAATGAATAGCTAAAATACTCATTTGCATGATTCCCATTTGAAAACGATTCCCCTGAAATTAAAAAAGCGTGTTACTCGGTTGTGAAGATGGATGGGCCAGTGAGGCGGGCAATTAATATTTTCAGCGTTCTCTTTAAAGCCCTCCCAAGACTGAGAACAGCACATGCCAGACAAATTGGGCCCCACAACAGTTCCAGGGCCTCAGCGGCAGCAGCTTGCTTCCACTGTCTCCCCTTTATTGTCTCACTTACATTATGCAGTAATTAAAACTATTTACCATTCCTACTTATCCGCCATCTGCTACCACGGAAGGTTCCTCTTCTTTAGAAAGCCTTCTGAAAGAGCAGCAAGAAGAGGGGAAGCCTTGGTGCTAACTGAGGAAGGAGATTTCGGGGTCTTTCCCCCACCCATGCCCACCTACTCCTCCATGAAAGGAAGGATGGAAGAAGTCATGGTGTGTATGGGGAGTTTCTGGTGAGTTGGTTTTGTGCAGGGTAGAGGTGTTAGAGGAAGCTTCCTCCACCTTTGGGGGAGTTTTGTGTTAGGTCTAGGGTGATCCATAGGGTAGCCTAGGCCTGGATCCTCTTACAAATAGACTATAAAGGATCTGAGAGCTTTTTTGCCATGCAGCTGGCCTTGCAGAACCACCAATTACAGTTGTACAGGTTGTTCACTGCATAAGCATGACTGGCCCAGGGGGCCGTGAAGGCTGAAGTCCCATTTTGTGATCTGTTTGTCAATCTAAGGTCCTGTGGGCTATATCTGCCCCAAGAGGGTGCCGCCTTCTAATTCACACAAAGCCATTTTATGATCTAGCTGGGGCAACATCTGTAGGAAGCCATTTTGAAAGCAACCAAGTTGCCACCTTTTATCTGTAGCAATTGATGCTTCCCAGTCTGGTTCCACCATGGGATCTGGACTCGCATGGGCTTGGCATTTGCTTGCAGCGGCTGAGCTAGGTTGTCCAAAGAGCAGCCTCCTCTGTGAGCATTTCTACCGCTCCTGGGCCCAGCCTGCAAAGCCTGCATCAGTCTCATGTGAAAAGAAGCCAAATGCAGTCAGAAAGAGAAACTAACTCTCTTACCAGGGCCTGGGGGGCCTGGAGCCTGCAGACTTGTAGCAGATGGCAAACTCTGGGAGGACAGAGCCTGTGCTGAGAGTGGGTTCAGAACCCATCCCAGTGCTGGACACAAAGCCGCTTTCCCAAAGTGTTTGTTGAATTAAGTTAACAGTGACATTTTCGGCCTTGACTTCACTGCCCAGCTCTGAATCTTTCTGTGAAACCTCATTCAAGAGACACTCCCTCACATCTTCCCATTGTAATGAATTTTCCCTGGTACAGAGCTGAAGGATTTGGACTCGCCTACACCTGAGCCCTTAGCTTTGGGCTCCATTCCTCAAGGAGGCCTGGGGGCGGTGTGTAGTAGCAGTGTGCACCTGCCCTCTGCCTGGCACGGCCTTCCCTGTATTCTCATCTCCAACACCTTTATCTCTGCCTCTCTGCCCTCCTAGGAATGGGAATGAGCTGAGCCCAGGTCCACAGGCTCAGCTCTCTTATCTTTACCTACCTCAACGTGAGTTGAGTTGGTGCTGGGTGTAACTGTCACACCCTCCATCACCAGATGGCTCTGGACCTCTTGGCCTTGGGCACTTGGACAGATCGGAGGGGATGCCTGGCTTTCATTATGAAGCGATAATGCTTTACTCAAGATGTTGTTTGGGTGCCAAAGGAGAAAGATGAGTTTGAAACCAGAGCTTTGTCCACCAATGGCACAGACTGTCTCTGGGTGTGAATCTTTGGATGTGGTCCCATGTCGTCATCACTAAGGATGAGATGGCATCTGTGAGTCTCAGCAGATTCTCCACACACACACCCTCCCCACAGGCCCCTGCCAGGCTCTGAGAACTCCTGCTGTCTCTGCTAACCAGAAACTCATTCTCACTGATAGAACAGAGAAGGAACATTCATGGACCATGTGAGTCACATAATTAAAGTAGATAAAGATATGTGTGGGGAAAGCGCAAGACTCAGCCCAGAGGACAGTTCTGGGCCAGAATCTCCCCTCTGCCGTTGACTGACATCTGATTCTACGCTAGTCATTGAAACTCTGCTGGTCTTGGTTTTCTCATCCATTAAATGGGCTTTCATGCCTGCTTGTCTTAAGACAGGTGGTTGCGAGCCCATTAGTTAATGAACATATAGGATTTCAGTGCCCACTCTGTATCCCCTGAGCAGTTAGTTGTGTGCCCTCCTGGAGCAGGTGGAGACATGTTTGTACACTGAGAGAGAGGCTCTGCAGGTTCAAGGCGAAAGTTACTCCTTGCCTTGCCCCTGTGCCTAGTTCAGCTCTGCAATTCAGAGTCAGGCTCGTAAACAACTGGACCTGGCCTTGTTGAGAAATGGCAATATAGTTAAACTCATGTCCAACATTGCAGAGTACCTGTGCGTGCTGAACCTTGCACCAAGCCCTTCTTCACATGACCTCCCTTAAACCCCCTGGTGGCATCTCTGATGATCTTCCTTCTACTGCTGGGAAAATCGGGGCTCAGAGGATCAGGGTTGAGTTCAAGAGTCCAGTGTTCTTCCTAACTCTCTGTGTGTCCTCAGCAAGTCACCTGTCCTCTCTGAGCCTCCATTTCTTCATTTCCGCCCCACATCTGCTGCGGTTCCCCGACCCATGCTGCCTTTCCAATCTTCCGCTGACTGCCAAGCCCACATCTTCTGGGGAATCATTGCAATTATTATCATGAAGTTTTGTTATTAAGACACGAACAAGAGTGAAACATTCCTAGTTCCTGTAGATAACATTAATAAAAGTAAACCCGGAAGCAGGAATCTGAAAGAATGAGCAGAACATTAAAAATCAGTCCCATGGAAACCTTCATCTGCTCCATATTTGGAAGAATTGATCAGAGCCAAAAAGGGGGAAAAGCCAACTATCCACTTAGCAACTACCACTAAAGATCAATGTTGGACCAAAATAGAATCCCATGTAGGAAATGATCTTGCTTCACAGCCCTGGAAAAAAAAATTTTAACATAGAAAAGCCATTTAAAGCAGAAAAAATATTTGTATGTAAAAGGAAATATTTTAGGTAGGAGTTGAATACCAAATGATTTTGGGTCTCTGTGGGGAGTAATGAGGCATAGCAAAGACACAATTCTATATGCATGTAATATTATCATCGCACGCCTTGGAAAGCTTTTAAATCACAGAAATGCAGTTAGGGACCATTGTACAAAACAAACATCCCACTTGGTGTCTTGCTTGCCCTAAGTTCCTTGATCTAGAGCGGCACTGCCAGATTTTTACAGCCCCGTAAATTAACGTGGTGCTGATTTGATTGAGCTAAATTAATAAGACTTGTGTTTTGTTGCAAAATAACTATTACAGTATGTTGTGGGGACACACTGCCGATAAGGAAATTGCCGCCTTTAACAATCCCACTGAAGTTTCATGGAGGATTTCAAAACCAATTTTAATTAAAACAAAAGCCGATGTGTGGCAATAATGTGGATGTTAAGAAGAGAAAATGCAAAACGCCTTTTTAAATCCATTTTAATATGTCTTAAGGACTGGATGATCGATGTGGTAAGAGCCAGCGGCTGACACTGAGCTGGGAGGCCGCCTGTGTGTCTTGCTTTGGCAGTGATTGCACCTCGGGCTGGCTCTGGGCTTCCAGACCTGGGATCACCTCCCAAGCTGGGGCTCTAGGCGAAGACCCCTTTTTAGGTGATTTCTCAACCCTGGACACAGGGGCAAAAGCTGAGCCTCTTCTTCCTGGTCACTCAGGGCTGGGGTACAGCCTCCAGGAGTGAGTGGCTCTGACCTTGAACAACAGGCTTCCCCAGGTCCTTATCTACCCGTGACCAGCTCCCCAGATGCTGCTGGCACCTTCTGGGAACCCCGAGGGGTGAGATTTTTAACAAGAAACAATTGGAGTGTGGGGGCAAGTGGAAGGGCTATGCCCTGCGGAAACTGCAGTCAGGGAGGAAAGCTGAGGGTGGGCAGGGCAGACGTGGGACCCACAGGGAGGGTCGGCCCTGGAGGCTGGAAGCTGGAGCCACCTTGAGTCTGGGGACCAGAAGAGTCTGCAAAGTAGGGCAGGGAGTACTGTTGGGTCCTGGGGCAGGAGAGTGCACTTGGTTGGTTAAGAGTGGATCGCTTTAGTCTCAACTTCCCATTACCTCAGTTTCCTCAGCTGTAAAATGGGAACAGTGAGGCTGCTATGAGAATGAAAAGAGGTTGATACCTGGTACACAATTGCCTAAAAATGATAGCCATTGGTATAAAAAGAACAGAAACAATATTTTCTTTTTCTTTGTTATGTTTTCAACCAGAGACGGCCGTTACTTGAGGTGCAGCTATGTAGTATGGATAATAACATGAATAGGTATTTGGAGGCCCCACAATGTCCCAAGTGCTGTTCTGACAACTCGTTCACAAGCACTGTCTCATCAGGCCTCACAGCAGCCCTGAGGCTCTGAAGGGAAGGGAAGTGACTTGTCACAAAGTATAGTAAGTGGTGGAGCTGGGGTCTGAACTAGATTGGCATGACTTCAAAGGCCTGCTCTTGACCACTTTGAAGGTCGGTAGCCTTCAAGTTACTTTGAGCATCACCTACAGTAAACACACACGCACATTTTTCCCACATGATGAAGCATGCATACACACATACACTCTTAAAATTAGAAGTTTCACAAAATAATACCCTTATTATACAGGGTGGCCATAAAGTTTCTGTGCAGTTTATATTTGTCTGCATCTATGTACATGATGCATATAATACTTTTATACTATTCCATTTTTTAAAAATAAATTGGTCATGACCCACTAAATCATCATCCATCCTCACAACTCAGCCCCCATTTTGGGAAAGGCTGCCTGCACCTGTCGCTGTGTGGGAACCCCTATGCGCTGTCTCATTTGACCAGTCCTCCTGCCTCGGGAGGTGGGTAGTGGTATGGCCATTTTACAAAGAATTGAGATTCAGGACAGAGTGGTGATTTGGTCCCAAGTCCCCCTACATCTCTGTGCTAGCATTGACCACACAGCCAGTGCATGCTTGAGGTCTCACCTGTCTCTCTGCGTCTCCCCAAACCACAAGCTCCAATGTCAGCGTGGTTCCTTCATGGCTGGCTGACCTTGGGCAAGTTATTTCAGCACTCTGAGTCTTGGTTTACCTGTCTATAAAATGGGATTCTAATAGTACTTAGAAGGCTGTCCTCTCTGCTTGCTGCAGCCCAGAAGGTTCCAGAGGGGAGAAAGTAGGATATTCCCGGCCAGGTACAGCCACTCTATCCAGGAGTTCTTGGTACCCCTGTTTCTGGCCTGACAGTAATTGGACTTTCCTTCTTTGTTCTGTAATTTTGTCTTTAAGTCATCTTCTTTTCTCCTCTCATTTTTGGGTTTTTATCATGGGCCTTATTTTTTCTTATCTGACATTCCTATTTGGAGTCCTTTTATTAATCCTCCCACTTTTTTGTATTGTGCTTTCAAAATTATTTTATTATCATTTTTATGTTTTGAATGAGAGCAACTCTTTTAGTTGTTTCAAGTGAATCCCTTTTACTTATGTATTTTTACTTTTTATTTCACAGGTTCTAATATTTTATTTTCTTAGATTCAATTGATTTTATTATTTAAAAATTCACTATTTTCAACTCTTGATTTTTTTTTTTTTTTTTTTTAAAGACAGAGTCTCAAGCTGTTGCCCTGGGTAGAGTGCTGTGGTGTTATAGCTCACAGCAACCTCCAACTCGGGCTCAAGCAATCCTCTTGCCTCAGTTTTCCTCTTTTTAGGAGAGACAGGGTCTCTCTTCTGCTCAGGCTGGTCTTGAACTTATGAATTCAAGCAATCCACCTGTCTCGGCCTCCCAGAGTACTAGGATTACAGGTGTGAGCCACCACGCTCGGGCAACTCTTGAATTCTTTATGACATTTATTTTTTGAAAGCTTTCTCATCTTATTCTTAATTTGATCTTTTAGTTATTTATTTTTACTTTTTGCTTTTAGAGACAGGGTCTCACTATGATGCCCTAGCTGACCTCCAGATCCTGGAGGCTCAAGCAATCCTCCTGCCTCAGCCTCCCAATTAGCTGGGACTATAGGTGAATGTCACCATGTTCTGCTAATTCTGATCTCTTACAATTTTCCATCTGACACTTCTTTATTTTCCCCTCCTCTTGCCCCCTTTCTGTAGTTTTCTTTACCTGGGGGTGGGTGTTTACCACAAGAAATAGGATGAAAGGATGCATAGAGAGTCGTTGTAGAGAAGGGTACGTTTGCACCTCAGGATGGTTGGGCACCTTGGCCCCCCCTGCCTTGGTGGTTGTCAACCTGGCATGCTCATTTAAGGAAGGAGCTTTAAATCTCTCACCCAGGGGGATCCAGGGAGATCTTACGAGGAACTCTCCACAGACCACAATGCCAAGTGTGATCATAGGACTGATCCATTGGAATTGAGCCTCAGGAAGGGCTGACTTTTTTTGTTGTTGTTTTGTTTTTATTTAGCAGAACTGGGCCAGGTTTGAACCCACCAGCCCCAGAGCACATGGCCAGCGCCCTAACCACTGAGCAATGGGCATCCGGCCAGGCTGACTTTTTAAACTTCGAGACTTCATGTATCAAGTCCCCAGATCTAGAGCGATCATGCCAACTGTGTGATGAGTATTGATGTCACCTCCTCATATCACTCAATCTATTTCTTTCCCTCTCCTTATCTCCAGCCCAAGTTCACCTAGACCATTCATCGCAACAGCCTTCAGATTATTACACCCAAATCCTTTTTGCCTCCAATCCCTCTTTACACAGCAGCCAGAGCCATTTTCCTTGGAGTCATATCTGATTATGTCATCTTCCTGTTTAAAAGCTTCAGCCTTACCCTAACCTCCCACCCCCACCCAACTGCGTGCTGTTTTCTCCCACTATGTCTCCTGCTACGCCTCCTTTCAGGACCCTCTCAGTGCCTGGCACTGGGCTGGGCATTAGAAATGCAGCAAACACTCAAGGCAACTCTGCTGACAGCCAGACCCAAAGTTGGGGACTGCAGTACCAAAAAGGAATCAGATTTAGGCCAGGCCCTCGAGGGGTCCCACAGTCTCAGGGAAAGACACGCCCTCCTTCATAGCCTTCAGGGACAATGAGGATAGATGAGGGACTTCCTGATGCCCAGCGGCAGCTTCATGGTAATCCCAAGGTGCTAAGGGTTCAGGGCCATGTTCACAGTCAAACTTTAGTTAGAAATGGAGACCTGAGGCTAGGAAAATGTGGGTAGGTACTGAGGCCAGGCAGAGGAATGAGGATAGAGAACAATGAACCAAGTGGTTACCAAGCAATGTAAGTTAGGCCAGGCAAAAATATAGGAGGTCAGAAGAGTTAGGACCATGCTTCCTAGAGAACACAGGCCAATTACTCAGGTGCATCGGGATGGGGCTGGACAAGGAACCCCACCGTCCTCAGCCCCACAGCCATAATCCATTATTCACACTATCCAAGACTGGACTATTCCACCTTCTAGTTTCTCCAATTGAGAGAACAGACTCATATAGGGCTATGGAAAAAGCATAGAGCAGGCTTCTATTTTTAGTAATATGGCAAGCTGGGTTACTTAGACCAACTCTCCTGGTGGAGAGACAATTAGAAATTCCAAATAAAATTAAAAACATATTTTTAAAAGCATTAAAGAGCTATAAGATAGTAAAAAACTACCAGGCCAAAAGCTAAGTGAAAGTAGGAAAGCACCGAAGCTACTTGTGCCCTGTGGGCAGTTGCTCACCCAGCAAACTTGAGCTTTGGTTTTGATATCATTGAGGGCTCTGAGGATAGAAAGATAAAACCCAGGGCTCCGCAAAGATGAGGAATTGCAAAGGTCATCCACTCTCATGAAGGTGGGACTCCAAAGGGAAACCCTCAGATAAGTGTGACCAGAAGGAAGACTATCTCACCCTTCCCAACCAAGGGATTTGGGAAAAGTTATGGGCAGAAGAGGAAGGAAAAGAGCCATTCATGAAAAGTAGATTGGCAGCCCCAGTTTACATCACCTGATTTAACTTAAAGTAGTCTTCAGCTATCTTTAAGGTACCTGGCAAAAGCAACACAGATCTGTTCATCCAAGACCTCAAAGAGTCACCAAAAATAATTTTCTGAGGAAAATGAACAAATAACTGAGGCTAAAAATGACCAGAGACACAAGGAAATAAGTTCCAGGAATGAGAACCGGATTTGGAAGATTTCAGACATAGGAATTCTTAGGTATAGAATATAAAACAATGATGTTTACTACTTGAAAGGAGGGAAATTACAAGATTAATAATATCTGCAGGGAAAAATAAAATGTTTAAAAAAGAGAGAGAGATGTAGGAAATTCAAAAAAGAAGAAAACATTACATCTAGAGATAAAACAACATAACAAAGAACTCACCTGATGTGTAAAACAGCAAATTAGATGTTACTGAAGAGAGAATCAGTAGACTAATGAATCCTACAAAGAGAGAAAAGAAGACAGGAAATGTGAAAGAAAAGTTAAGAGATATGGGAGATAAAATGAAGATGTAAAATATATCAGATTAGAATTCCAGAAGGAGAAGAATGAGAGAATTGGGCAGAGGCAATAATTTAGGAAATAATGGCTAAGAATTATTTCCAGATCTACAGAAAGATGCCAATACATAACTTTAAGAAGATCAACGAATCCTATAAATGTTAAATAAATGAAATTCACCTGTAAATTCATCAGATGGAAAACTGGAGAGCACTAAAGATAAAAGATATTTTTTCTACAAAAAAGTGATATATTTCTATAGGATATATATCAGTGTATACAGGGCTCATGTTTGTTTTATTTTTAATATATATAGTGAATAGTATTCAAATAAACTGCCCCCAAAATATCTTTATTTCCCAGAGAAGGGAAAAACCTAGGTTACAATGCATGTTAGCAGCTCGCTTTCAACAGCAACAGTTGGGGGCCAAAAGATAATAGAATATTTTAGCATGTGTTATGCAAAAATAACTACAGACCTAGAATTCTGTACCCAGTGCAAATGTCTTTCAAGAATAAAGTTAAATTAAGGCTTTTCAAATAAAAAAGAAAAAGAAGAAAATCACCACCAGAAATATGTCACTAAAGGCAATGCCGAAGGTTAGACTAAAGGGATGCGGAAAGTGATACCAGGAGGAGGAGCTGAAGTATATAAACAAATGAAGAACACAGAAATTGGTAACTATGTAGATATGACTAATAAATATTAACTGTCTTTAAGCTATACTGATAATGTTCTGTGGGATTAAAAGAAAAGATATTAATAGAATTTAAAATATGAAAGCACCAACACATAAGTCAGGGGTTGAACAGATTTAAAGTGTTCTAAGTCCTTTGTACAGTCTAGGAGGAAGGTAAGGATATTGATTAATATTAGCTATTAATAAGTTTTGAGTACATATATTACATATTGTAATTTCCAGGCTAACTATTAAAAGAATGGAAACAGAAAATATGCTTTTCAAACTAATTGAGGGAACAATTTTGAATGGTCAAAATATTTCATTAATCCAAAAAAGATAAGAAAGGAAAGTTAAAAAAGCACATGGACAAGGTGAGGCATATAGAAAGCATGAAATAATGCAGTAGACATACATGCAAATATATCAGGAATTACATTAAATGTAAGTGGAGTAAATGTTCTTGTTTAGAAACTCAAATTATCAGACTGTGGCTGGAGGATCTGCTTACTCTCTTAGCTGTTGGCTGGAGGCCTAGGGTCCTCATCCCAGGAGCCTCTCCACTTGCTAATTGAGTGTCCTCACAACATGGCTTCCCCCAGAGCAAGAGACCGAGAGAAAAGAATGAGGAAGTCACAGTGCCTTTTATAGAGAGTGGCATTTCCTCTCTGGGCCTGTTTTCTCATCTGTACAGTGGAAAAGCTGGACTACATTATGAATGGTAATTGGGTTTCATTTTGGTTTTCATTGGTGTATGAGGATTCTGAGATTGTACCTAAAGTCAGGGCAACAAAGTACAGCAAGCAACTGGATGGGAGAGCCGGAGAGTGGGAGCTTGCTTACCATGAATATTTTGCCCAGACTGAAGGATAGCTAAATCCAGGAGAAAGCATCTCAGTGTTTGTCCCTTACTAGACATAACAACTTTTTAGGAAGTCCAAGCTTTTCAGCTTAGCAATGACAAAAGTTCCTTCTAACATGTGATTTGTCCTCCCAAACCCTAATGTTCAAAATCACTCAGTTAAGAAGCATTGGCTGGGGCTCTGGAGATAACGCTGGTTTCAAATCTTGTCTATCACTTAACAGCTGTGTGACTTTCAGAAAATTACTTCATCTTTAAGTCTCAACTTTGTCATCTATGAAAATGGAGATTTCACTAAGGATGGACTGAAATGCCATGGCAACTAGCCAATCAGTTCATGAAGAGTCTTTGGCTTACACACCACGATCCCATCCTTGGGCTGGTGGTGTTCTGAGGATAATATTAAAGAAATAGTCCAATAAACAATAAAAAAGAAAGAAAGAAAGAAAGAAATAGCCCAACCCTGCCCTCAAGGAACTTGCTGTCTATTTGAGGAGACAAATGTTGGCCACACGACACTACCAGAGCACATTTCAAGCTGGCACCAGTACAGTGTCTAGTGATCTGGAGTGACTGTACGCACTGTAGTGGTTCTCAAAGTTCTCGGACCCACAGCATCGGCATCCCTTGGGGACCAGTTAGAAATGCAAATTCTCGGGCCCCACCCAAGACCTCCAAATCAAACACCCTAGAGCAGTTATTTTCAACCGGTGCACCAGTTGCTTCTTACTGGTGTGCTGTAAGAAGATCTTAGGTGTACCACAAAACATTTTAAAGATCATTAATTAAATTATTTTTGAAAGAAGCTCAAAGCAAGGTGAGTATGTATTTCTTTAACTCTTTTTTGGGATGAACATAATTTAAGCCTGCCATGGAAGTTTAACTATAGGTTCAAGTGTGCCGTGAGATAAAAACGGTTGAAAAACACTGCCCTAGAGGCTCGTAATAAATCCTCTCTGTGACTCTGATGTATGCTCAAGTTTGAGAACTGCTGCTTTAGGAATTCAGGACACAGAGGGACCAGGAGAAGCCTGTTGGGGGATCTGAAATTTGAGTCCTTAAGAATCATTGAAATTTGGATAGAAGAAAAGGCAAAAGTGAGTTCAGGGAAGGGCAGCAGCGTGAGCAAAGGCACAGAGATGGGACAACTCGGCATGTGCCGGCACAGAGGGCAAACCAGCCAGATGGAACAGAGAACAAATGCTGGGAAGAGCAGGAGCTCCAGGCAGATGGGGAGGGTCTCAAATGCGCAGCACGGCTTGGCCTTGATGGACCAGGCTACAGAGAATCAGTGCAGGTTTTTGAGCAGGAGAGTGACAGCCATCCAGTGCCTCTTTTTGACCTGCCAACCGGGTCCTTTCCCAGGTTGCACTGTTATCCTAACTCAGACGAATCTCTCCATTCCCGGGCATCCTCTAAAGCCTAGGAGACCCCTGCTAGGAAGCAAGGAGACTACCAGCATACCCAGTGGGGAGCCGGGGAGGTGGGCCAGCTGCAGCAGCCAAACCCGCTTCCCTGCCTCAGAGGGCCTTGGGAGCCCCAGCCCAGCGTGGGCCTGAACTGCTCCAGCAACCATGAGCTGTGAGCAGGTATTGAATTATGAATAGATGTTGCCTGGAAATAATTGCAAACATTATTGCCCCCCACACATGTCCTCCGTGGGGCTGCAGCAATAGATTTTGTTGCTTTAACACTCCAGGGTCATTATAAATCAGAGCTATCACATTAACAGTGGGTCAGCGGACATGGGGAGAGGGAATCCCGTTTGAAAGCTCTAAAGGGACAGACCCCCCTCAACTGAGCACCTCTTTGGTTACCCTCAACTTTTTCTTTCATTTGATCTATTCTACCCGTCCCTATTAAATAACTAATTATTTAACATCTTTTAAAGCTTTGTTATATATTAGAACAGGCAGGACACAAATGAGTGCTTTTAATAATATAAAAGCCCATTAGCTTCATTTACTGTTAATGTTAAAATAAACATGAGGCAATTTAGATATACTATTCCAATTTCACGGAAACTTTGATGTTTTTCTTCTCTAGTCACATAATTAAGGGAAAAACTACTAATGATATTAAGTTTGTACAGTGTTAATGACAGAAACAGGCACAAGCCGAAATTGCAGCCATTAATATGAAAAAATAAAATATTTAACAGGGGAGATAGATGAGTACAATTTTAATAAACCAAAATGAAGAAAATTAATTTTAGAAAGTTCCATAGACTTTCACATGCTACCATTACACAAGCTGTCTAATGTATTATTTTTGTGGTCTGGATTATTTATTGATGGTCTGGAGGAAGGCCTTGATTTGTGCGTATTATTATTATTTTGTGGACAGTGAAGATTTTTGCCTTTATTGGTTTAATTCTTTTCTGTTTGCTTCACTCTACCACCAGCTCTCAAACTGAAATGGCTTTACTTACAGTGTGTGCTTTGACAGAGGGCCCTTGCCAATCATGGGTAGGTAAGATGCAAGGGGTGAGTAGGAGTAACCTACCGAGGGAGGCCAGAAGTGACCATTGACCACAGGGGGCTCTGTGTCACAGGGGCTGAGACATTGGGGTTGTCTCAGGGGTGACAGCTGGCTCCAGAAGGATCCCCCGTTTCTGGGTGGAGACCGCCACTGCTTTGTCATCAGCTTTTCTCTACAGACCATCAGAGTTCCATCTTGCCACATGTAGTGGGCTCAACAGTGATCCCCCCAAATTCATGTCCACCCAGGACCTCAGAATGCAATCTTGTTTGGAAACAGGGTCTTTGCAGATGTAATTAAGGTAAGGATTGAGATGTGATCATCCTGGATTAAGGTGGCCCCTAAATCCAATGATAGTTTCTTTACAAGAGAAAAGACACCCAGAGACACAAGTGGAGGACGAGATTGGAGTTGCTAGACCAAAAGACAAAGAACTTGCCTGAGGCTGCCAGACTCTGGAAGAAGCAAGGAAAGATTCTTCCCTAAGCCTTCAGAGGGAGTGTGGTCCCTGGACACCTTAATTTCAGACTTCTGGCCTCCAGGGTTGTGAGAGAATAAATTTCTGTTGTTTTAAGCCACCCAGTTTATAGTCGTTTGGTACAGCAGCCGCACTAATCTAACTCACTGCTGAAGAGCAACGGAATAGAAATGAGCCTCCTCGGCCTGTCTCATGAAGACCAGGAGAGGCTGGGGAGGTCGGGGAGGGACCATACTGCTGCGAGGGGGAGAACTAGACCTGGCTACAACACAGGAAGCCCACGTCGGTCGCAAGGCCTGGCCACACACAGATTGTTCAGGCAACAAGAAGACACTAAGATAAACCAACCCAGAGAATCAGGGAGGAGCCCGGGGCAGGTTCCCAGCCAGGATCTCCAGCCTAGGGAGGGCAGACACGAAGCCTGGCTCTCCCTGTGAAGCCCTGGGTGGAACAGGCTCTCGTGGGGGGCAACCCAAAGCCCACTGTCGGAACAGCAGCGCGGGAGCCTACGAGCAATAGCAGCAGCTACGAGAAGGCTCATGGTGTGTGAGGCAGGCCCGGCATCAGCGCGACCCAACCCGGTAACTGGTTTTAGTACACCCATTTTGTGGATGAGGAAATGGAGGTAGGAGAGGTGACAACTGGCCTGAGTTAGCACACTGGGTGAGGAGGCAGATATTCAAGCCCAGGAATCTGAGTACAGAGCCTGGCTCCTCCACAGCCCACTTGGTACAAGTGGGGCTTCAGTCCAACCGGATTACAGCCTTCCAATGAGCAGCCCTGTGCTAGGTCCTGGGGGAACAGCTGAGTGAGACAGGCTGTGTCAGTCACAGGAGCAGCTTACACAGGCACTTACCTTTCCTTATGACAAGAAATCTGAGGTAGGACCGCCCATGGCTTTTTAGTTCGGCAGTTTAGAGACTCAGGATCACAGAGCCTTCCAGGAATCAGGTGGTTTCCGCCTGTTTCCGTTATCTGCCCTCGTCTCAGGTCCAAGCCTACGCTCCTACCCCGGGCTTAGCGTTGCAAGGGCTGGGTCTGCACCAACCACGTGTGCTTTGCCAACCACTCCCCGTTCACCTGCCGGGAGAGGGTGCTGGATCCTGCCAGCAAGGCTGAGGGAGGGAGAGGGACTGCCCGTGTCCTCCCTGAGGGCTCGCAGCTCCAGCATGCTGCTTCTCCCCGGCGGAGGCACTTCCTCCTGGTGGCAAAGCTAAACCCACTTTGCTGTTTTTCCAACATTCACATCCCCTCCTCAGAGTTCAGGCCTGTGGGGCTCACCCTCTAAGCACAGAGACGCCAGCACCAGACATGCAGCACCCCCTTCTCAGGGGTCTCCTCTTCGGAAGTGTGAATAATTTCAACCTTGGCTTGCGCCCGTTGCACAGTGGTTAAGGCACCAGCCACATACACCGCTGCTGGCAGGTTGGAACCCAGCCAGGGCCTGCCAAACAACAATGACAACTGCAACAAAAAACAGCCGGCGTTGTGGCGGGCGCCTGTAGTCCCCGCTACTTGGGAGGCTGAGGCAAGAGAATCGCTTAAGCTGGAGAGTTTGAGGTTGCTGTGAGCTCGGACGGCACTCTACTGAAGGCAACATAGCGAGACTCTGTCTCAAAAATAATAATAATAATTTCAATCTCTTTCTTTTGTTTTCTCCAGCCCTAAGATTGGTATCTGCTTCCTGCAGTTGCTACCTCCTGTTTTACCCTTTCGGTTACCTACTCATCATTCTTTAGACCTAGTTAGCAATGATGTTCACATAGCTGGCATGGCTGCCTGGGCCCTGTCTGGTGATACATCTCCCCCTGCCATCCTCAGTGAGCTGCTGAGGTCCGTCCTCACGGTCACAGGCAGCTACAGCAATTCCAGTCGGCAAATGTTGCTGACCAGAGCAGAAAAGGACCTCTTCCATCTGGTCCCATGTCTTTTTAAGCACAGAGGAAACATTCCTGGGCGTCCCCCCAGCAAATTTCCCTCCTGTTTCATAGGCCAGAATTAGATCCCCTGCCCCCTCCCAGTCAGTACCCACCCAGGAGGATGGGAAACTGGGATGGTCTCAGACTAATCAGGGTGCCCCTGCCCACCCCACTGGAGCTGGGGCTGCAGCTGTGGCCGTTCCCATGGCCGGGCCGGAAGGGGACCAGCTGAACAAAAGTGGGGCTCTGAAGACAAGGAAGAAAGAAAGGGGAAAAGTCCATCAGTGGTGACTGCTCTGCCGTCCCACCCTCTAGTGCAGTGGTTCTCAACCCTCCTAATGCCGTGACCCTTTAATACAGTTCCTCATGTTGTGGTGACCCCCAACCATAAAGTTATTTTCGTTGCTACTTCATAACTGTCATTTTGCTACTGTTATGAATCGCAATGTAAATATCTGATATGCAGGATGGTCTTAGGCGACCTCTGTGAAAGGGTCGTTCGAACCCCAAAGGAGTCGCGACCCACAGGTTGAGAACCCCGGCTCTAGTGGAAGATGCGGACGATTGGAGATCTGGGCATTAGTGCTGGGACGGGCTGTGCACAGAGCAAGGGGCACTCACAGAGCAGGTGGGTGTGGCTGAGACTTGAAGGACAGGTGGACTGTCCCAGGTAATGGGTATGGTAGGACCTTACCTGAACGATACGGCCTGTGCAAAGTCAGACAGGCGTGAGAATGTGGCAACTGGGAACAGAAATTTGTTGAGTGTGATTGAGCAGTGGCCACACAGGGCAGTGGCCTTCCAGGTCTTCAGTGATGAAGCAGGAATAGCAGAGTACATTGAGGCCTGGGTGGGCGGCTACAGCACCCGCTCCACTCCGGGGCGGGAGAGGATGGAGCCAGGGCTGCGGGGCTGGAGGAAGGGCCAATGGGAGATGAATGCCTTGGGGACTGAGAGTCGCCAGGGCCCCACAGCTCCCATCTCTGATCCTAGCAGGGGTGGTCTCCTCTCTTCTTCCCTCCCCTTCTCCCCACACAGGCATTGCCTTTATTGATGTCATCGAACAGAAACCTAAGTAGAAAATATAGGCTCTGCCCCCAAAGAGCTCACAGCTTAGCTTTTTCCCTATCTTTTTTAATTGTAGTAAAAATCACATCACATAAAATTTACCATCAAAACCATTTTAAAGTGTACAGTTAAGTGACATTAAGCACATTCACAAAAATCACCACTATCCATCTCCAGACTGTTTTTGTCCTCCCAAAAGTGTCCATCAAATACTAACTCCCTATTACTGTCTCCCGGCTCCTGACAACCTCCATCCTACTTTCTGCCTGACTGTCCTAGCTCCCTCGTCTGAGTGGGTCATCTGGTATTTTTCCTTTTGTGTTTGGTGAATTTCACTTACCATTATGTCTGGAAGGTTCAGCCATGTTGCAGCAGGTGTCAGAATTTCCTCCTTTCTAAGGCTGACTACCGTTCCACTGTCCGTACTATACCCATTAATCTAGTAGTGGACACCTGGGCCGCTCCCGCCTTTTGGCTATTGTGAATAACTCTGCCGTGAACATTGGTAGGATGGTGTGGGTACTCTAGCTCCTGCTTTCAGTTCTTTTGTGTACATATTTGGAAGTGGAGCTGCTGGATCACATGGTGATACTATGTTTAATTGTTCTGAGGAAACACCATCCTGTTTGCCACAGCAGCTGCACCATTTTACACCCTTACCAGCAAAGCACACAGGGTCCAATTTCTCCACATCTTCACTAACATCAAGTTTCTGTTATTTTTGACAATAGCCCTCCTAATGGGTGTCAGTGGTATACAGCTTAGCATGGGCGCACAGGCGGACCCAGGTGAAAACTAACCAATAATAAAGCAGTTGGGACATCAACCACCATGTGGGGGTGATGGGGAGAAAGCAGACAGGGGTGGGGGTGGGGGTGGGAGACACATGTAGGAGGTGGGAGGATTCTCCAGACCCAGGAGGATGGTGTGCCCCAAAGCAAGGACCTGGCAGAGTCGGGGAAGCCTGGCCTCAGGGAGGAAGGGGCAGCTCATGGGTATTCTGTGCTCATGAGGAAGGCTTTGGATTCACAGTCAGAACCTGATCCCCAAGTCCTATCAAAATAGAACAATATTCCCACCAAGCTCTTGCCCCACCTTTAGCCTCTCTCCAAGGTCTTGCCTTCTGGGGCCCCTTCCCCATTCCCACTCCCTTTATCTTCTCCTATTACAGTCCTAATGCCTAGCTCAGAGTCTGGCACACATTAGGACATTAGTGAATGTTTGTCAAAGGAAGGAAGAAAAAAACAGATACAAAGATGGGTGTTGGCCCCCATTGCACCAACAGGGAAATTGAGGGGGGAGCCCGATCTTGTTCCACAAATTACCTTGAAAAAGGTTTTCAAGATGTTCACTGAACTCTCTGATCCTCGGGGGGTGGGGGAGCATGGAGTCAGGAGGGAAGAATCCCCCACCAAGTCTGTTGCACAGATTCTGCCCAGGCCAGTGCCCCAAACCACTCTCCTTCCCCCTCTCCCCATACCCCACCCCCAACCCTGCCAACTGGATGCAGCTTCTAAAGGAAACTCACCATGCAGAGAGGATGCTGTGATTTCCCCTGCCCACCCATTACAGGAGATGCTTAATTATGGGAATTAATTAAATAATTACAGGAATTAATTAATTGAGTAAATTCCCTCACTGGCATGTAACTGCTTATTTTGAGGGCTCCATGTGCATATATGTGTGTGTGAGCAGGAGGGAGAGAGAGCCCCCCATCAGCTGGGATGATGGGCACATCTTCTGTCTGTGTCCTCAGCTCTGCTGTCCATGAATCAAGCCCTCACCTGAGAGCAGGACTCTGCCGGCGTCACCCAGGCATTTAGGCTGTAATGTGTAAGTGTCCCCGACAGCCGCTGAGATTGATCCACAAGCCAAAGGGAAACGCATTAAACAATTTAACTGTCCGGAAATCCAGCATAATGAGCATCCGAAGGTGTCTTATTACTGGCTCACTGTTGCTTGCCTTTACTTATTTAACATTTAAATATTTCTTAAATTAATTCTTAAGCTGGGAATGTTTTCACAAACTCAGGTCTGGGGAAAGGGCTCAGTCTTTCTGTCAGTGAAGGGCTGAAAGTTTCGGAACTTTGAACCATCGGGTGTTTTTCAGGGCACATCCACCTTGCTAGGGAAGCATTCTTACTCAGCCATGTCAGGGAGCAGGGGCCAGGATGTTTTGAGATGTCAGGGGGGTGGGGAGGGTGAGGGGTGTGGCTGGCTACAAAACAGTCCTGGTTGATGAGTCCAGCTCTTGCCAATTCTTGGTGTGATCCAGATCTTCACCCTCTTTGGGTCTTGGTTTTTGTGATAGATGCTATGAGTGTCCCAAGAACAAACACCCCCTTGGAAGTACCATTTCCCTGTGTGCTCATGGTTTCCCAACACCGAGGTTTCTCAACCTCGACAATATTGATGTCTGGGGCTGGAGAACCTTTGTTGTGGGCCTGTCCTGTAGACTGGAGGATATTTAGCCGCTCTGGATGCCAGCAGCCCTCTCTCCACAACTTAGCTCCACGGCAAGACTGCAGCTATCTGAGTGCAGGGGCCAAGTGCAATCACTCTCCTGGTGCATGGCCAGAGGAAGGTTCAGTGAGGTTTTATTCATTCACCAATTGGCCAGCCATGGACAGCAAGCAACAGAGGCAGGGAGTGTCTGATCAGGGATCCAATGGGGGTGCCAGAAGGTATAGAAAGTGCAGAACAGAACCCAAAACTTCCTGAGCATTAAATATGTTTTAGACATACAATATATATTGTGTAACTTCATCCTCAGGGAAATTTTGCAGGGTTGGGGGGCTTTGTTATAACTTCATCTGGCAGATAAGCAACATAGACTCAGAGATACTAAGTAACTTACCCAGGGTCACACAGAAAGTAAGATGCTGAGCTGGGACTTGAACATCTACCTGTTAGGCTCAGAAGTCCATGTTTGTTCAACTATATACCATGGTCTGCTGTTCTGGTTGTGCAATATTAAGTCAATGTAAAGCTAAGATTTATTGAGCTAAAGATAATTTTGAGGTCATGTGGTGTAGACACTTACTTTTACTGCTGGTAAACTAAGGCTCAGAGGAGCAACATCACCCGAGGTTGTGACTGGCCAAGATAAACCTTGGGTGTGGGTGACACCGACACTGCTTTCCTCTGTACCAGACTCAGGGAACAAGAGGGTTTGTGGCATGGGTAATCAGGAAGCCTTTCCAGAAGGGAAGAGCTTTGATGTAAGTAGAGAATGAAAAGGAACTTTTCTAGATATTCATGTTGTTGGGGTGCAGAAAACAATATCCCGAAGCATGGTGCTTTGGCCTGCTGAGCTCTCTGAGTTAAAAGAAGTTGGAAGGCCTTAGAAGCTACCTAACTTTCTAACCTTGTTTCTCTCCCCAGCTCATCCCTGTCCAAACACCACAAGGTAGAACTCTTTCTGGAATTTTCTTATCTGAGAAAGGAAACTTCATTGAAGAGACTGTCTTTTCCCCCATGTCTGTTTCTTAAGGTCCCCTTACTAGGGGGATCAAATAACCAGGAAAGATTAACCACTGGAAAAGAGACTAAACATTATCACCAGGCCCAAATAGACTTTTCATTTATTCTTCTGATGGCAACTCCAGGAGATTACAAGGGAGAGTTTATCTGCAGAATAGGACAACTTTTCACAGTGCAGTTCCACCCCTCACCTTCCCACCACCGCCCCAGAGCTCACAGGAACTTTGTTCCAGGCCATTGTTCTTTCCTGTGAAAATCACTCACTACCCTTCACGGTTGCTGATGTCCACCAACTCCCTCTCCCCTTATGAAGAGGGTATTTAAGCCTCAACTATTTGGCATTTCTTTGTGTCTCATATTTGTGAGACTCCCATGTCCATGTCTATGTAAATAAATTTGTAAACCTTCTTCTCCTATTAATCTGTCTATTGTCAGTCATTTCCGTTTTCAGTGAACCTTCAGAGAGGGCAGAAGAGAAGCTTCCCTTCCAGCCCTACAACTTCATGCCAAGCAATAAGCACACACCATTTCATTTAATTCTTGCCACAGCTCTTTGGATGATCCCTGTTAGAATGTGTCCATTCCCCTTCGACACATGGGGGAAAAAACTGGATGTTTCGAAAACTGCACCTTTCTGGGTTACCTGTGCCTTTTATTGTCATTGATCTTTTCTACAACTCCTTAAGTTGTGGAAAACTGATAATAATGCAAATTATTTTTGTCCATAGAGATGCAGATCAATATTGTTTGTTGCAGTGCAACTGATTATTGCCCTGAGGAAACTGGCCAGTTCTGTAACTATTTGTAGATTCCTTTCAAATTACCTATGTGTGTGTACATGTGCTCTTTAAATGCTCCTTTGAACCATTTTGGAACACTTTATTGGTTCCCTCCTTAATCAGTAAGTTAAAATCTTTTTGACACTAGTTCATCTTTATACCTCCATTAAAGTGATATTAAAGTGATTATTTTAACTTTAAAAAAAAACTTAACCCTCGATGTGATTATTTCTCCATTAAAAACATGGTGTTTTATACCTGTAGTCCCAGAAACTCAGGAGGCTGAGGCAGGAGGATTGATTGAGCCCAGGAGTTCTTCAAATCCAGCTTAGGCAACATAGCGAGAATTTGTCTCAAAAAAATTTTAAAAATTATCCATTAGCAGCGATGACAAAACTGAGAATTTAACTGCCTTTCCCAGAGTCATAGCTTATAAGAGCTACAGTCTGATTTCAAACTTTCTATTTTTTTCTACTGCCCACCCACAGATCCAGTTTTATAGGCCTCCTTTTTACAGCAGATGATTTAATAAAGGTGACATCTGTGCCATTACTTTTATGTCTCAGAGTCTCAGTGTCCTCAATTTTCAACTGAGGATCTAAAATCTAATCCTACTTACCTCAGTTGTTCAAACAGAATCATGTATGTGGAAAACACTGAGAAACATGAAAGCCCCATGCAAAAGTAAGTGTGTTATGCTGGTCACAGTGGCGCATGCCTGTAACCCTAGCACTCTGGGAGGCCCAGGCAGGAGGATCCCTTGAGGTCAAGAGTTCAAGACCAGCCTAAGCAAAAGTGAGGCCCATCTCTACTGAAAATAGAAAAGTGAAAAATTAGACAGGTGTTGTGGTGGGTGCCTATAGTCCCAGCTATTTGGGAGGCTGAGGCAGGAGGATCACTTGAACCCAGGAATCTGAGGTTGCTGTGGGCTACACTGATGCCACGGCACTCTAGTGTGTTATAATAAAGGTGGCCCATGGGGCTGTGGACTTGGAGTTAGAAGATTTGAGAGCAAATTCTGGCTCCACCACATAGTAGCCCTGTGACCTTTTTCAAGTTACTCATTCTTTGTCTTGGGACCTCAATCCCTTCAGCTGTCAAATAACGTCCCCATTTGACAGCTGCCCTGTCTGTATCCCAGAGTTCTTGTAAGGATGGAGTAAGATAATAATGTAGGAGTGCACTACAGCCACAAGGTGTCACAGGGAGGTTAAGCCTCAGTGTGATTTCCTACTTCTCTGGGGACAATCCAGGACTGTTGGGAGCAGGGGCTCCCACCTCAAACTCTCTGCCTTCCTCCCTCCTCTCCATCCCTCAGCAAGACAGCAGCAGTGGTCAAGTCCACCTTCATGTGGAGGCACTTTCCCAGTGAAAGATGCACTCGGGATACATCTTCCCAGACCCTTCAGACTTACTGCTGAGCCAGTCTGGGTGTGCCACGAGAGGGTCACCTACAGGACACACGCCAGTTCATGTGGTTTCCCAGGTATTCATAGCTATATGAGGGCTCTAGGGTCCTCTCCACCTGGATATCTCACTGAGATGACTTTTCGCCAGGTGTGAGTTTATTCCACTCAGCAGCTGAGTAGGCATGGGGTCTCTACCTGGTGTCTCCGCCTCTCCCTTCACCAGGCAAAAGAATCACAGAACCTCTAGGCAAGCGCAGGCAGAGATGACCAAGGCCAAATGGCTCCATACCGCATACTCACTGGGTATCGGAATCACCTAGGGAGCTTTCAAAAAGCCAGATTAAAGGACCTAGACCTTCTAAACCAGAATGTGAAAGGCTAAAGGCCTAGCAAGGTTTATTTTTAAAATCTCCCCAGGGGCTTCTGGTGCCCAGCAACCTGGTTGGAAACTACTTTTCTAAAGCAATCTTGTTCCTATTGACAAGAAGAAGTCCATAACACAGAGGTGCTAAGTCAAGTTCAAGGTCATTCAGGTCACCCTTTTGAACCCATTTTTCCAAAGGGGCAGCCTTTTAGGGTTGGCATTTTCTTAGAGTAAAGCTTCCTGATTACTGCTGCAGGGGGGCTGAGAAATGGGGAAGGAGCTCTTTGCTGCATTCCAGAGCAGATCTGGCTGTGAACAAATGAGAAAGAGCTTTAGCGTAAACCCGGCTGAATGGATAATTAAACAGATAGCAAAATGGAGTGCAGCACCACACACCTCCCGGGAGCTGGCTGGGGGGAGATAATATGCTTTCCTGTCGTCAGAAGGCACAGGAGGAAAAACAACTGGGCCTGGCCGTTGGCCATTTAACAATATTGCTTTTGTAAACAAGTTGAAAAATCCAATAACTGTAAAACTTATGGCATGTCCTTAAAAGCCTGTCGCTGTTTTCCCCATAAATAGATGAGCGTTTCCGACTGAAGGTGTTCTAATTAAACAGTCGGCCTCCGCAGGGGTGTGAGGTCATCCTTGGGAAGTATGGTCCGATCCCTCCAGAGGCCTCAGGACCAGAAGTGGGGGTGGTGAGCTTGGGCACAGCCCAGCCAGTTTTTTGTTTGTTTTGTTAGCAATTGTTGCGGTATGGTAGCTGAACAACTCTCCTCCTTCTTCCTGTGGTCTACAGCTACACTAAAGAACAGCCCAGCACAAACTCAAAGAAGCAAACTCTTTTGAGATAAGAACCACAGCAGTGGCTGCCCACCAAGAAGGCAACCCTTCCGGCTGTTCAGTCCATTAGCTGAGAGCCCTTTGGTGGTGGCAGCAGCAAAATAATCAAAAGTCTAGTTCTAGGCTTGGAGGAGTCACAGTCCTGATGGGAAGAAAACATTCACACATTCACGCACACACACACTCGCACACATGCTCACACACACACGCTCACACACACACTCATGCACACGCTCACACACATGCTCACACACATGCTCACACACACTCATACACACAGGATCACACACACGCTCACACACGCTCACACACAATCACTCACATGCTCACACACATGATCTCACACACATGCTCATATACACACGCTCATACTCACACACACTCATGCACACACTCACACACGCTCACACACATGCTCACACATGCTCACACACGATCACACACATGCTCACACACGCTCATACACACAATCACACACACACTCATACACACGCTCACACACGCTCACACACATGCTCACACACATGATCTCACACACACGCTCATATACACACGCTCACACATGCTCATACATGCTCACACACACACTCACACACAATCACACACATGCTCACACACATGCTCATATACACTCAATCACACACGCTCATACACACACGATCACGCACACGATCACACACATGCTCATATACACACGATCACACACACGCTAATACATGATCATGCACACGATCACACACACGCTCACACACACACACACACGATCACACATGTGCACGCACACTCTCTCTCACACATACACATACGTACATCCTGAGAAGGAGCAGAAGGATGGAGCCAAGTACTGAGTATGTGGAACATACAGTGGGAGCAGGGGTTCTGGAGGATTTCACTGAGGAATCAGAGAAACTCAGGAATGGATGGGACTCCAAAGGCCATCTGGTCCCCAGACCAGCTCTGACATCCTGCCTCCCCTTTCCCCATCTACCTGGAGTTGGGCCACGCTTCTCAAGCTAAGGACACAACCATCTACAAGACTGTCCTCACTCCAGGCATCTGCTGCAAGCTTGGGGTTCCCTGGGCCACCCTCTCTCTAACCAATTGGCTACAAATTCAGAAGTTTTCACAATCACCCTCAGGTTGGTAATTTGCTAGAAAGACTCAAAGAACGCAGGAAAGTACTATATTTAAGACAATACACAGGGTGTCCCAAAGGTCGCATTACATAGGAAAATCAACAAACTCATATTTTATATTACATGTAAATATTTTATATTTATATTATATTTAGATATTTTCATATTTAAATATCAACATATAGAGGAATATTTTGTAACAATTATTTTGTAAACAAAGGTACATAAAACTACAATTTCCCATTTTCCTTATGTACATATGTATATAAGGTGACCTTTGGGACACCCTGGATTATTGTAATAGTGGTTCCTCAATCAGCATCCTCCCTCTACATTCTGCATCTGTAAATTTTACTACCCTTGGCACCCCAAATAAGTGAAATCATACAGTATTTATCTTTTGGACCACTGCAGATTTATTACAGCGAAAGGTTACAAATCAGAGCCAGCCAAGAAAGACACATAGGTGAGGTCTGGGAGGGTCCCAAATGCACAGCGTTCATGGTCCTCAAGGAAGCAATACCCTCTCGGCATTGAAGTGTGACGAACTCAAACAGTACTGCCAACCAGGGAAGCCCTCCCAAGCTTTGGTGTCCAGAGTTTTCTTGGCGTTTCATTACATAAGCATGACTGACTGAATCATTGACCATGAGTCTCTAGCTCACCTTCCCTCCACAGAGGTCAGGTTGATATCCCTTGACTCAAAGCCCCGACTCTCTAATCATGATCGATACTTCTGACATAGCCAGTCCCTATCCTAAGTCATCTCATTAGCGTAAACTACGGAGGGGCCCATCTTGAATCACCTCATTGGCACAGGCTATAAGGTGTGGTCTGAGGGAGCTGACATGAATGACAGTGACAGGGTCCTATAACCCTCATGGGGATCAGGGATATTCTTCTAATACCTCACCAAGTCCTACAGCCTCAGGGGGGCCCCAAATAGATATGCCCACTTCAAGGAACCTGTGAATTTGGTCTTATCTCTATACAAAAAAAGGCTATTTGTAATTATATATAGGTGGGCCCTAAAGCCAGTGACAAGTGTCCTCATAAGAGACACAAAGAGGAGAGACCAGGGCATAAAAGGAGAAGGCCATGAGAAGACAGAGGCAGAGAGAGGAGTGATGCTGCTACAAGCCAAGGGACTCCTGGAGCTACCAGAAGCTGCAGGAGGCAAAGAAGAATTCTCCCCTAGAGGCTTTAGAGGGGGCACAGTCCTGCTGGTACCCTGATTTTGGGCTTCTGACCTTCATAATTGTGAGAGACTAAATTCCTGTTTTCTTTTTTATTTTCCTTTCTTTTCTTTTCTTTTTTTTTTGAGACAGAGTCTCACTATGTCACCCTCGGTAGAGCGGTAGAGTGCTATGGCGTCACAGCTCACAGCAACCTCAAACTCTTGGGCTTAAGCGATTCTCTTGCCTCAGCCTCCCAGTAGCTCAGACTACAGGCACCTGCCAAAATGTCCAGCTATTTCTTGTTATTGCTGTCATTGTTGTTTAGCAGCCCCTGGTCGGGTTTGAACCCACCAGCCCTAGTGCATGTGGCCGGCACCCTAACCACAGAGCTACAGCTGCCAAGCCATAAATTGCTGTTGTCTTAAGCCACCAAGTTTGTGGTACTTTGTTACAGCAGCCACAGGAAGCCAATAGAGTATCTGAATTGTACCCCACAGTCACCATGGCTTCCCCTCAGGACAGACCTAAAGAGGGACTAGAGGGAAACTAAGGCAGGCAGCGAGGACAGTAAGAGGCTGTGACAGAAGCTGGTGGCACCCCAGCCCATAGGCTGATTCCTCTTCTTCCTAGAAAGAGAAGCCCCCAGGTCTCTGTTGCTCAAACTTCTCTGCACAGCCATGCAGTGAAGAAAGGACTCTATTCTAATTAGCAAAAACTAATTGAGGTAAACCTGCCTCCCTTCCCAGCAATTAGTTAAAGGGTGAGCATGTGATCTGTTCTGGCCAATGACATGTGATTGGAAAGATTTTCAGGCTTCTAAAAAGGGGTATAGAGAGGAGACAGCTCCTCATTTTCCCTTGGACCTGTGGGTGTGGACGGAGCCCCAGCAGCCTCCTTATGACCATGAGGGCAGTGAGCTCACTCACTAAGGAGGGCCAAGGCCACAAGGGGAAAGGAAGGAAACTAACTCCCTGATGATGTTTTCCAACTCCTGACTAATCAGTCCTGCCCCTCTGTACTTATAGGGGTGGTGATAGTAAATTCCTTTCCTATTTATTAGACTGTTAGATCAGACTTTTCTGCTACTCGCAGCCAAAGCATCTTTACTCAAGGGCTTTGAACATTTTAAACCAAATCTCATTGGGAAAACATTTTTTCATTGGCACTTAATACACACATTTATATAGAGAACTGAAACAAATAATTCAAAAATAGTATCTATAACACACTCTGATATTTTCTAATTTTTAAAAAGAATTGCTGGTCACAACTAGCATTCAAAGACTGATTTCAGGACCTACTGGTCGTCATGATGCATGACTTGAAAAATACTATCCTAAAACAAGACAAAAATAGATTCAGGGGGCAGGAGAAAGACAGAGTGAGAGACAGTGAAAGAGAAAGAAAGAGAGGGAGGAGTCAAGTGGCCCCCAAGGAGACAAAATCGCACAGACACCAGTGCAGACTGATGGCACTGAGGTGGGCTGCGCATGAGAAAAGCAGAGATGGGGGCGGATACAGAAATGCGTCAGAGGAACAGGGAGACAGAGACGGGCAGGAAGGGCCCAACACAGACGGAGCCACTGACATCATTAACAAGAAGGGCAGAGCGGGAGGCAGGCAAGGTCAAGTGCAAAACACAGACGCTCAGGGACCAGGAGGAAGAGACGAAGCAAGACAGGAAATTAAAAATGAGATACAGACAGAGAAACACAAACAGGATGAGAAAGGAAGATTCTGAGACTGAGACCCAAAGAAGACACTTCCCAGACAGAGCCAGAGAGGGGCGAGGGAGTTGGGCCCCTGCACCCGGCCGTGGTCTCAGAGCCAGAGTCCAGGTGTGGGGCTCGTCTGGGCCATTAATTAGCTGTGTGGCCTTGGCTGGGTCATTTCCCCTCTCTGGGCTTCTGCTGAAAGTTCTCTGAGAAACTGGAGTATTCTGGAGACAGTGGGATGTGAAGGGTAGACTAGGACTTTACAATCTCGAAAGAGCAGTCCCCACGGTCCCCTGCCCTTGACCAGATAGTCTTTAGCTGCTACTCACCCATGGTGACCCCAGTGTTCCCCCACCCCGATGGTCCCCTCTGCCGCTCCTTTGCCCAAAGGAGGGAAACCCATTTCCCTGGGAACAGCTGTGTTTCCTCAACAAACAAATGTTCCCTTAAAATGTTTCTGAGGAAGAGCGGATGGTAATGAGTGAACATCTGGCCGAGCGGCACACTTTTGTTTTTGGCAGCTCCGGAGCCCGCCAAGTGACTATTCCCTAATGTTCACCACATCCCAGCACCTGCTATTCCCAATCAGGCTTGTTCCACTACGCCTCAATTAAGAGCAGATGCAGGCTGAGCGAACGAGGAGGGAGACCACCCCTCCCCCAGCGTCCCTCTGTGCTGCTCAAACCCAGAGACGTGGTCTGAGAACTATCAGCAGCTTCTGCCTTTGCACTTCATTCATTCATTCATTCATTCATCTAGCTGCCCGTGCTGTGACCTTTAGAGATACAGATGTAAACAATGGGTCCTTGCTTCCAAGTTCCCCACAATCTCCTAAACAAACACTCCTCTCCCGTAACATGGACATTGGCAAACTTGTTCCGTAGAAGGCCAGACAGTAAATCTCTGGCTTTGTGGGTCACACCACAGTCTCTGTCACAGCTCTTCCACGCCACTGTTGGAGCAGGAAAGCAGCTGTGGGCAATAAATAAATGAATGAGCAGAGTTGCATTCTGATAAAACTTTACTTGCAGAAGTGTCAGGCTGTATGTAGTTCATGGGTCGTAATCTGCTGACCCCTGCCATATGACAACACTCTAAGTTGAGGTAGTCACGTCTTGAAGGATCTGCCTTCACTGTCCTTTATCCACTGTACTACATGAGCCTTACTCGTCTCTCACCCACTCCACCATTCTGGGGGGCACAATTGACTGCCTCAGGGTAACACACGACCCAAGCTGGGTCACTCACTCTTTCCCCAGATTTAGAAATCAAGCTAAGTGGGTCAGGTTGAGTGTGGAGCTTACATACACTGGGAACTGGGGGGGGGGGCTCTTCTTCCTGCCTCCTAGACAGAGATGCACAGAAAGGTGGGCTGTGGAAAGTGCAGGATTGCTCTGGTGTGAATGTTCATGTGTCCCCTAAATTCATATGCTGAAATCCTCACTTCCAAAGTGATGTATTGGGAGGTGGGGCTTTTGGGAGGTGGTTAGACCATGAGGGTAGAGCTTCCCTGAACGGGATTAAGAAATCCCAGGGAGATCCATGTTCCCGTCATTGTAGAAGGACACAGCAAAAAGCACCATCTATGAGCCAGAAAACCGGCCCCTCACCAGATACTGAATCTGCCGGCACTTTAGTCTTGAACTTCCCAGCCTCTAGACCTGTGAGAAATAAGTTTACGTTATTTAAGAGGCACCTAATGCCTGGTATTTTGCTCTAGCTGCCCAAGAAAACTAAGATGGTAATAAAGTAGCTAGAGAGAGATTGCCTGGCATCCTGATGCCCTGTCAGACTGTCCCATCCTGTCCTCAGTCCCACCTATATCCCAGCCCTGTATTTCCCAGGGACCCCTGGATCCTTATTAAAAAGTCTGCTTTTCTGATTTTACTGGCTCAAATTGGTACCTGCTTCTACTAACCAAGCAAGGCATTTCAAACCACTTCCTGCCTCTGCAATCCATCCATGCAGTTAATTGGCTTTTGTACCAGGGCTTTCCCTGTGGTAGATACTTATGCAAATAAGATAAGTCCGTGCCCTCCAGCAGCAGAAAGGTAACATGGGCCAGGCATGGTGGCTCATACTTGTAATCCAGCACTTTGGGAGGCAAATATCAGAGGATCACTTAAGGCCAGGAGTTCAATACCAACTTGGGCAACATAGTGAGACCCAGTCTCCACAAAAAAAAAGGAAAAGAAAAATTAGCTGGGCTTGGTGATATATGCCAGTAGTCCTAGCCACTTGGGAGGCTGAGGCAGGAGGCCACTTGAGCACAGGAATTTGAGGTTACAGTGAGCTATGATCAAGCCACTGTACTTCAGCCTGGGTGACAGAAAGAGACTCCATCTCAAAAAATAGAGGAGATGGACACCCATGTTCTTCACTCTCACCAATCCACGATGTACAGATAAGGAGTGCACACGCTGCCAAGAATCAGGGTTATGGAGTAGGAGATGGGAGAAATCTGAGACACTTGGGGCAGAGGAGGGGCCATTTGGAGAGTGAGCTGACTTCTACTGGGAAGAAAAATTAAGAGTGGTGGCATGAGTATGGAGCAACATTTTCCACATTTCCAAGTCAGGTTCATAGAACACTGTTTTCCAGGAGGTGTTTTGAGGTATCCCTTTTCCCCTTGTTCGTCACCCATACCACAGATTCCATCCAAATGATAATGGCCCTCTTAGAAATACTCGCTCTCCCAGGCTCCTTTGCAGCTGCAGCAATCGTGTGAAATGCTTATGGCCAATGAGATGTAAGTAGATGCCAGCTGGGGGATGCTCCCAGGATACAAAGGTTCAGACTCACCCTCGTTCCTTGCCTTCTCTTTTTTCCTGCCAGGACTGTAGCCAGGGAACCTGAAAGGTCTGCAGTCATTTCACAACCATTAGGATGGAAGCTGCATGTTAAAGAGGACACAGCAGAAAGTTAGAAGGAGCTTGGGTTCCCAGCGCCGTGTCGGAGCCACCACATCAGCCCTGGATTGCCTCTTTCTGTCCTGGTTCCTGGACACTTTTGAGGTCATTCTCTTACTTGCAACTCAACATATTCCTAACTAAAGTAACCATTTGTGATAAAGGTTGGTACTATGGTACTATGGACCAAACAAGTTTGGGTATACCAATTCCCACAGTTAGAGATTTTGAAAAAGTGCTATATTCTTACAGCCTCTGAGAACTCACACTCTAAAGATAATTGTTTAACCCAACAGTTCCCGAAATGTTTGTCCACCAACAGCCCCACACCAGCTCCAGGATACTGATGGACATCCCATGGGAACACACCTTGGGAAACCAGCTTTGGAGAAGAGTATGGGCTTCAGAGTCAAAGGAGATCTGGGTTAGAATGCTGTGAGGCTTCCGGCATGTCACATAACCTCTCTGAGACTGAGATTGCTACTCCATACTATGAGAGAGGGTCATTACAGATCAAAGGGAATCCAGGAAAAGTATCCTGCACTGTTCCTGGTTCTAGTCAGTGATCAACAATTCTCATTAGCTGCCAGGATCTTGTTTTGCAAAGAAGATGGCATCAGAGACAGAATGGCCCAACTGGAGAGATGGCTACACCACTGCCTTCCTCTGTGACCCTAGGTGAATAACTTCACTTCTCAGAGCCTTTGTGTTCTGAAGTGCAGAGCAGAGGTTGTAATGTCTACTTGGGCAAGAGGAGGTGTGAGGAAAAGCCTGGCCCACAGAGATGGTCACCCAGTGTTGGTGGTGCTATCTGAGCTGAGGGTCCTGTCACAGATCCTGCCTGCAAGTCCCAAAGGCCAGCTCTATCCCGAAGAAGACTGCATCACCCATGCAGGTTTGCCTAGGAAACTGAACAGGATGTGCTTCTCTGCACCTTCGTACTGTGACGTGTCTGCCTGGCCTCCCTGCCCACCTCTCTGTCTTCTCTTGGGGATTGCCATGGAACCCATCTGGGAACTCCCCAGCTAGGGCCCTCCACTCCAGCCAGCTCCACCCCCTTCCAGCCCACTGCAGAGCTGGGAACTGCCCCCAGCCTTTGCCCACATCACGGCCTCACTCAGCCCTGCCGAGCAGCCAGAGCACAGGGTTCAAACAGGCACTCGGCTGTGTGGTCTAAAGACTCACATTGAGTCTTGATGCTGCCAGGTGAGCCTTGGAGAAGTCACTTCCCCTCTGAGCCTCAGTTTCCCCCTTTAGAAAAGGAAGGGGGTGCAACGTATGGTCTTAGAAATGAAGATTATTAGACTTGCTTCAAAGGGTTGTGAGGAAGATTAAGAGAGAAAAAAACGTATCTGTGACAACATGTAATATTTACTGGTTACTATTATTTGCATTTTGTCTTCCCAGCTTCATTTTAGACGCCTTTCTTTTTCTTAGGTGCCCTCTCCCCTCTTCAGAGCCCAGAACGTTACTTTAGATTTATCATTTATTGAGTGTTAACTATGTGCTAGGTACCCTCTTTGTAATATTTCACTTTATCCTCCCCCAAATTCTATGAGGTCAATTCTCTTTTTATTCCTATTTTCCAGTTAAGGAAACAAGCTTAGAGATGCTAAATCATTGGCCCCAAATCAAATGGCTTATGTATTGCAAGTCTGAGACCCAAATCCTTATATTCTGGGGTTAAAACTTGTGCTTCTCACTATAGTCCTATCCTGGTTTCTTGTTGTCTATCAAAAACTATTAATTCTGCCTCCAGGCAGGTGAGCCAGACATTGTTTTGCTTATCTTAGGAACAGATCTTATGCCACATTAGTCATTACATGTTAATATAAACTAGAATCTACTTTCTGAAATTCTTTCCTGACCCATCTCAGGCAGAGGTCCATGCTGCCTCCTCTTGTGCCCTCGGAGCTCCTTGTAAAATTCCCCAACATAGCACATACCACACTGCATTGTAATCATACTTCTCTGGTCCCCTTTGAACATGAATTTGCCAATTGGTCAAATCATCTTAGTGTTTCCAGTGACCAACGCAGCACCGGCCACTAAGCAGACACTCAAAAAGATCTGATAAGTGAATGACTGAAATGAATTAATATTCTTCCTAAGGAAAACCATATTCATGAATGAATCATGGTGTTAAGAAATTTTCACTTTATCGAAATGACAGTGATGAATACTTGGGAGTCAGGGCTGGTTCTACCAGGAGGGGACTACAAATTGGAAACTCTAATAAAAGTCCCCTTCGACTCCCCCCTTCATGATTAGTCCTTCCCTACCCCCACTTACACTTTTGTGCAGTCCCATCTCCTTCCAGAAGTCCTCCCAGACCCCTCAAATTCTGATCTATCCCTTTATCTCCCAATTCTTGGCTTCTACTGTAGTTCACTTTGTAGCCAGACAATAATAGAAATGAGCCATGTATTAAACAGAAAGAGAAAACTCTGGAAGGCTACTGAGAAGTGCCCAGCATTGAAGAGGAAGCTGAAGAACCGGGCCCAGAAAATGGGCAGAAGCCCAAATCCATAGGTAGGAATAACCTGGTCAGGGCCACCACCTGCCCAGCACCTTGCTGCCAGGATGAGTACAGAACTGCCCTTACTTCTTTTCATTTTTCACTCATAATCAGCCTCCTGGTTGGAAGTAACAACTGGGCTAAGCTGAGATCACATGCTTGAGCCCTAAATGCAGCCACCAACACCCACACCAGGCGTGTTACACAAAGGCACAGAGTTCAGTGTCCACTCCAGCTGCCCCTTTGGCTGCCCAGAATCCTCATTAATTCTTCTCACGTCCCCATGGCTTTCCCTGCGGGGAGAGAGCAGGCTCAAGAGCTGTTTAGGAAGCAACACAGCAAGGCTCACAGATTGACTGGACATGGGGCGGGGAAGAGGAAAGTATTAAAGCAGGCTCCTAGGTTTCGGGCCTGCAGAGCTAAGTGGATGGGGGCGCCTTTGCAGAGGTGGGAGCCACTCGGACGAAGCCCAGTGTTGGAAACAGGCCAGTGACTCCCCTTGCCTCCGCAACCCTCCACACACCCTGGAACTCTCCCAGACTCTTCTCTTGGCCCAGGCTCTACCCTGCACCTCTCCTTCGGCCACCCTGCACCCGAGCGTCGCTACTCCTCTTTCCCGGAGAGACGTTTTTGCAAGGCCCATCTCCCCCAGCCCTCCAGGCTCCTCCTGTCCTCGGCAATACTCAGGACTTCGCTGTGTGCCTCTGTGCGGGCTCTAGGCTTGTCTGCTCCCAGCAATCCTGCCCCAGGCCAGTAAGGCAGGAGCCAGCCTGCTCACCACAGGCAGAGACCTGCGTCCAGAGCTTCGGCACTTGCCCCAAGGTTCACGGCTGCCCCATGGCAGGGCTAGGCTGACTTGAATTTTTGTTTCTTGTCCCCTAGCCCACCCAGGGCTGCCTCTGTACAATCTCCGTGAGAAAGGAACTTTTTCTCATTGGCTAATTCCATGGTGAAAGTTGAGGGGGACTGGTGTGAGAGAGGGCTGATGGGCCCTGGCTCCAGTGTGGGCCCGTGAGGGCCAGGCTTCCTCCTGGCCAAGCTCCCTGCCCAGGAGGAGACCGCACAAGGCTGCAGGAGCAGACCCTGCGCTCACAGCAGGTGGTCAGGCCCTGGGAGTCTCTCCAGGGAGGGCACTTAAGGTGGGGCAGCTGTGGAGGGGCAAGGAGGGGCCCCCTGCCCTTGCCCCCATCGCCACTCTGCCACTCCAGCCCCCTACATCCGCACATCAGGGCAGGGCTCCAGGGAAAGGCAGGCTCTCTAGGGAGCAGTCAGAGAACAGAAGAGAGGGGACAAGGACAGAAGCCAGAGGGAGAAGGAAAGGTCCCCACCTCCAGCCCTGTCCAGCCCCAGAATGCTCAGAGGCCTGGGTGGAAAGCTGCACTGCCTGCTTGGGTCCCAGGCCCCAGGCACAGGGGTGTCCTGTGTCTCTTGTGACTGTGCCCAGTGTGTGGTGGAGGCAGGGGACAGCTGCCAAACTGCAGCTTCTGCGAGAGCATCCCCACCCCTTCCCCTAAGGCCTCCCTGTTCTGGGAAGATGCAATCACTGCCTTGCCACAGCAGGAGAGCACAAGACTCTCAGTCAGCAAATTGTCACTTTTTCTCTTTAAATTATGTTTAAGGTAATACCCTTTTGTCCGGACTCAGCTAATGTGTATTGAGCATGAATATTCCTTGAATATTACAATTTGTTAAATATTCTGAGAAGGCCAGGATGGGCTGTCCTTCTCTACCAAGAAGCACCTCTCACCCCAAGAGGCAAGGTGAGGCCCCAGGGCCACTATGCTGGGTCTGGGAGTCAACACCGCACCTCTGCTCCCCCACGAGGCTCAGAACTGCTTTTCCCAGGATCCCCTTTCCTGTAGAGCTCAAGCTGGCAAGATTTGCAAGGTGGAAATGAAGTACAGGGCTGGGGGGGTCAGGCCACACACAGAGGTACCCCAGCTTGTCCCCACCCTGTCCCAGGAGCAGTCCTCTTCCTGGCTGCTGGCTCTGCCACCCCCCAGCAGCTCCCAGGCCACCACTAGCACGTCCACAAGGCACTGATCTCCCAGACCTCCTCACAGCTCTGCCTCCGAGACCCTGCAGGACAGGGGCTGGAATGCAAACAGGCCCAGTGAGGAAGTAGCCAAGAGGGGTTGGGGGGTGTAGTGGTGCAGACACACACAGACAAATCCCTGCCAAACCACTTACCTGCCTGTGAGAGCTCAGGGAAGCCACTGCTCCTGCCTGGAGCCTTACCTTGCCCAGCTGAAAAATGCAGGTAGTAGTCACTCTCTCCAGGGCGAAATGGGAGGGTTTGAGATCATGTCCTAATGGCATGATGACCTCTTAATCATGTAAATGTTCATATTGCTTGTTTTCCAGAACACATGCTGTTTGTACAGTGAATGTACATTTAAACAATAATAATGAAGGAAAAATGAAACTTGAACTCCAAATCTCCTCTGTACCCCATCCCTACTTCTCCAAGAGCTGATGACCTCACTTGGTCAATGATTCCTGCAACTGGTGTGAAGTCTTCTTTACTCATGGGTCTAAGAAATGTCACAATCCTTCACTTTTCTCTATCAAGCTGATCTGCATCCCTGTGCCTTCTGTAACCCCTTTATAGGGACCAATTTCCACAACATTTCTGTAGCACCCCACATCCAACTCCCTTCTTTCATTTTACAAAAAGTTTGGTACATGGTGTCTCAGGATATGGGGCAGGGCCTGGCCCAGAGCCCAGGTTGTACCATTGACATTGGCACTGCCCCTTCCTCTACAGGTGGGGCCTGGTCTCTCTCTCCTCTTTCCCCTGTTGCATGGAGCTGACTGCCAAGATGCTCCACTCTGCTGACTGCACGCAGAGCCTCCAAAGACCCCTGTGCAGCCCCTTGGCTCCCACCACCAGCCCATCAAAACACAGCCTGGACTGTGTCCTCCCTCAGAACTCACAACCCCCTCATGTCCTCTCCAAGCAGGTATTGAGAGGCCCATATCATCTTCCAGGTAGCTGGGTGCCCTGTCTCTGACCTTCAAGGTGCCTGATTCCCCCAGACCCCCATCTCCAGGAAAAGCCAGATCCATGCTGGGATGGACCAACCCCTAGTGAGAGCTTCTGAAATGAAGGCTGTTACCCCTTGTCCGCCTCTGTCCTACCCTAGAACTCCTAAGCTTGGACTCTCCTCAGAAAGAGGGAGACAGATGCTTTCATCTTTTTCAACTTTGTAACCTATGCTGCCCAGGCCCTTGGGTCTCTGGAGAAGGAGCCGGCTCTCTGTTAGCTGGCCACCAAGTGTCCAGTCACCTGAGGTAGACTTAGCTCCCAATTCAGAATGGAATTCGCTCTCTGATTTATTAAAGGGTGACACCAAAATGAGTTTGCACTCATTGCTCTGACACAGGTTACATCCAAAGTAGAATGGATGGGATGAAACCACAAAGGCTCAGGACCTTCAAAACGCCATTAAGAAGTGAGCCCACAGGTGGCAGAATCACTGTATGATTTACAGTCCTCTTGGGAGATTATCTGTACTTAGGAGAGAGACTAAATGATTTATCTGCCAAACCCAGACACTTGTGAGTGAGAAAGAGGGGTCATTAGTAATTACGCCAGGCAGCAGGTGTAAATCAGGCTTTCCCCAGGCAGCCTGGGACATGCGGTCACCCATTAATTGGAAACTGGGACCTATTATTTTTCTCTCATTAGCTCCTGTGAAAGTCTGGACAAGTTTCATGGTCTCCAACGCAGAAATGAAGAAACAGAAGTTAAGCGCGGGGAAGTGATGCACCTGAAGCCAGGTAGGGGTTAGAGGCAGTCTCTGCCTTCCAGCTGGGCTGTCCTTTCCAGCCCTTGTCAGTGGCCCTCATCACTCTGTTTCTTAGCTTACTTACCTATCTGTCCAGAGAACATACAAGGGATCCAGTGCTCAGAGTAGTTCCCAGAACCAAGACCAGAAAAGGGCTCTCTGGAATTCTGGAGGAAGAAGACACAGGTATCTTTATGGTCTAGGTGAGGAGAAACCCTGGCCAGAGGCAGAAGGCTGGATGAGATGACCTCTGCCAACAATCTTCAGCTGTGGGAGAATAAGACGTCCCAGATCTCACCTGGAGCAATGTGGGGCACTGTGCTGTGAAAACCACAAGAGGGCGCCCTCGCACCAACAAAGACAGAAGCCTCCACACGTTCTCTCAGAGCCAGAGCCAGGCAGGACCCTTCCACTTTTTAATTACTTCTTGTCGGTGGTAAAGATTTGTTTGTTTATTAATTTATTTATTTACTTATGTTTTCATTTTGAAACAATGTCACACATACGGAAAACTTACAGGCACAGTACAAATGATTGTCCCCTGAACCGTTAAGAACAACTTGTTGCTGCCATGATTCCCCAAGTCCACCAAATTCCTTAGCTTCTGTAAACAAGGATGAGCTCACACTAACTTCACTACAGCCATCAAAGTCGCACTGAAACGTCACTGCCACCTCATCTTGCCTCCCCTCCCCCCTTCCTGTTTTGCCAGCGTTGCTCATGACCTTCTTCGTAGCAAAGTATGTGGGTCAGAGTCAGGTTGCCAATTCTCCCCAGCCCTCCCCAGGCTTTGACACTCAGATCCCCACGCTATTGTGGGATGCCCCCCAAGTCTGGGGTTGTCTGAGGGTTCTCACCAAGAGATGCACGTTCCGCTCTGGGAAGCTGTCTCCTACCGCAGCCTACAGGGGGCAGGATTTCCACCCGTCTCCTTCCTCGTGTCCCTTGTCATGGAAGGATGAGGGTGGCATCTGCCAGGCTTCACCGAGATGCTATTCTTTCCCGCTTTGCAATTGGTATGTATTTTTGTGCGAGGTATTTTGACACCATGTAACTCTACTGTTCAGCTTATTTTTTTATTTGTTCAGATGAGCGTGGATTTCTGGTGTCTTATTTTACTCAATGGGTTATAATCTGTCCCCACCATTACATAATTTGGTGCTCAGATTTTCCTGGTGGGAGCCCCTTCTGGCTGGCACCTGGGCCTTTCTGACATGTCTACCTCATTCTGTGAGCAATTCCTTGCTCTCTGGCACCACAAGATTCCCCAGACTTAGCTTGTTCTGAATCAGCCATTTCTCCAAGGAGCCCTGGTTCCCATAGTCGAGAACTGTATTTAGAAACAATATCTGGTTTCTAGGTGGGAAATAGATATATATTTGTACACATGTCCACACCTCTATTTGTCTGCCTCTATTGATCTAGCTGTCTATGTCTATCTATTTATCTATCTATATCTATCTCTCTAACCATGAGTTTAACCTGACACTTCTGGTTCCATTACAAACCACAGTTGATTTGGTTTTCTCCTTTTCCATACTTTTAACTCCCTTCTCTGACAGTGAGGAAGCTGGTTCCCATTATCACTAATATATTTACTTTTCTGATCAATCCCCCTGTGTGTAACCAGTCTCCCCTCTCTGCCTCTCCTCACCCTACCCAGGCTGTGACACTCCATGATGGGCTCCTGCAGACTCTTCTCAGGGATGTTACCCTTACCTATTCAGACTCCAGTACCTGCAACCAGGTGGCCGCTGGGGGCTGCCCTGCTCAACCCCCATGGTCTTCAGCACTCTGTGCAAGCAGCCACTCCCCACAAGGGCACCCTCCTTTCATCACATCTGCTTTGACCTCTATCATGGTTTGAACATGCCCCTCAAAGTTCATATGTTGGAAACTATTCCCAGTGCAACAGTGTTGAAAGGCTTTAAGAGGGGATTAGGCCATGAGAGTTCTGCCTCTGGAATGGATTAGTGCTGTTATTATGGGAATGGGTTTCTCATAAAAAGATGAGTTTATCCCCCTCCCCTCTCATGTTTGTACACTCTCTTGCCCATGTGATGCCTTCTACCATGTTATGTCACAGCAAGAAGGCCCTCAACAGATGGAGATATGACCTTGGACTTCCCAGCCCCTAGAACCGTGAGCCAAATAAATTCTGTTCATTATAAATTATCCAATCTCAGGTATTTTGTTATAGCAGCACAAAATGGACTAAGAAAGGAAATTGGTAGTAAGAAGTGGTGGTATTCATTGCTATAGTGAATACCTTAAAATGAGGAAGCAGCTTTGGAACTGGGTAATAGGTAGAATCTGAAAGAATTTGGAGAAATGGGCTAGAAAAAGCCTAAATTACTATTAATGGGGTATCAAGGGTGATTTTGATGAGGGAGGAGAAGTCACATAGAGAAAGTATGGAACACCTTAGAGATGACCTAAGTAGCTGTGATTGGAATGTTTGTAGAAATATGGGTGGTAAAGGCTATTCTGATGAGGTCTCAGATGGAAGTGAGGAACGAGACATTGGAAACTGACCACCCTTTTATATAGTTGTAAAGAACTTGGTGGAATTGTGTCCAGATCCTAGAACTTTGTGGAAAGCAGAACTTAAGAGCAATAAACTAGGAAGTCTGGCAGAAGAAATATCTAGGCAGCAAAGGTGGGCGTGCAGCATATTCAAGGTGCTGCACGCCCTCTTTTGGCAGCATATAGTAAAAAAAGAAAGCAATTACTTAAAGAGCCAATTTGCAAGTAAGAGGGAAGCAGAACAAAAAGATTTGGAAAACTCTTAGTCTGGCTGTGTAAAGAAAAAAGCGAGTTCCAGAGAGAGCATTAAGGGTATGGCTGAGCAACTGTCTGCTAAGGAGATAACGTGGCCAGAAGGAAGCCACGCTTTCTATTCATCAAGAGAGTGGGGAATGGACGGAGACCATCAAGACGAGTTAGGACCTTGAGGGTAAGGTTTCCAGAAGGGCACCTGTGGGACCTCTGCATTTGCTGCCCAGGGCTGCCTCAAGGCCCTGCCCCCGTGTTCTGGCACCGTGCCCTTGGCTGCCCAGCCATGACTCCAGCAACCCAGGTGTCACTCTTGCTTTGGGGACCTTCTCATGCTGCTGACTCTGCAGATACAAAGTGTGCGTGAGCTGTGGGGCCGTGGGAGTCTCCACCTAGATTCCAAAGGAGTCATGGATGACCCAGGTCCCAGGTAGAAACCTGCCATGGGAAAGAGCTACCAGAGTCCCCACTAGGGCAACATTTGAGACCCCAGAACTGTGGAGCTATCCGTGGGCAACACCTGTTTGGGAGAGGTGCAGGCACAAGACTACAACCCAGTAAAGCCATAGGGGTGGGGCTGCCCGGCCTTGGAGGCCCAAGGAGGTCCCACCTCAGTATGCTCAGAAGATGGGACCTGGTGTCAAAGGAGATTTTTCTCCAGCTGTAAGATTTAATGTTCACCCTATTGGGTTGTGAACTTACTTGGGACCAGTTATTCCACTTTTCCTGCCTGTTTCTCTCTTTTGGAATGGGACTGTCTATCCTATGCCTGATTATTCCACAATTATTTTGGAAGCACATAACTTGCTTAATTTTACAGGCTCATGGTGAGAGGAATTTGCCTGAGGATTAATCATGCCTTGAGTTTCTTACCTGTAACTAATTTGGACAAAGCTCTGGACTTTCAAGTTGATGCTGGAACAAGCTAAGACTTTTGGGAATATTGTGATGAATGTATTTTGCATATGAGAAGGACATGAATTTGGGGGCCCTGGCACAGAATGTTATAGTTTGAATGTGTCCGCCAAATGTCCTGTGCTGGAAACTTAATTCCCAGCGCAACAGGGTTGAAAAATGGTACCCTAAGAGGTGAGTAGACCTTGAGGGCTGTCTGTATGAATGCTGTTATTGTGGAAGCCGGTTCCTTATCACGGGAGTGGCATCCTCTCAGAAGGCTGAGTTGGCCCCCTTCCTTCTCTTATGAGCACTCATGCCCATGTGATGCCTTCTACCGTGTCATAGCAAGGCAAGAAAGCTCTCACCAGATGCGGACCCTGATTTGGACTTCTCAGCTTCTGATCATGAGCCAAATAAATTATGTTATTATAAATGATCCAGTCTCAGGTATTCTGTTATAGAAACAAAAATCTGCCTAAGACACCAGTCCCCCAAACCCTGAACCACACCTTCAAGAGGACACCTGTGTCATGGAGCGCTACCTAATGGCTTTTCAATTGTTGACAGAAAGAGAGGAAGATGAAAAGGAAGAATTATTTTTGTGATTTTTTTATACGATTCTATTCCCATTTTATGATTGTAACCCCTTCTCATATGTTTCTGAGTGTATTAAATTGCAGGTGTTGATTGTTTATTTCACAATTTCTTCCCCGCAGTCATGTTCCACAAATTGCTTTTTCATTTATTTGGTAGATGGGGATTATAAGAGTCCCTCTGAAGCTGCCTGGATTCACATGTGGTGATGGGGCAGATTAACTGGAAGTGGGGTCAGGCTCTCAGGGCTTGTCAATGGTTGAGTACCCCTGTACGGAGAGCTGCCTGGGTCAGGGAGTCGGGAAGTCCTAACATCAGGATCCACTCTTCCTGAGCTGCACAAGCTCTGCAGAAGTGTCTGTTCCTATCTCCTGTTTGGATGGGGCTGCCAGTGCCCAGGGGCTGCACAAGGGCCAAGGGCTGGGAGGGGGGTGGTATCCCCTAATTACCGTCAGGTGGTATGGCACCTCTGACCTCAATGTGTGGTGGTAGCGACTTGTCAAAAGACCCCTCTTTATTGTTCCTTCAGAAAGTAACCCATCAGGCAGGGCACAGGGCTCACACCTGTAATCCCAGCACTTTAGGAGGCCCATGAGGGAGGATTGCTTGAGGCTAAGAGTTTGAGACCAGCCAGAGCAACATAGAAAGACTCCTGAATCTACAAAAAGAAGAAGGAGGAGGAGGAGGAGGAGAAGGAGGAAAATTAACCAGGCATGGTGGTGCACACACCTCAGCCCTCCCTGGAGGCTAAGGCAGGAGGATCACTTGAGCCCAGGAGTTTGAGGCTGCTATGAGCTATGATGATGCCACTGCACTCTGGCTTGGGCAGCAGAGAAAGTCCCTGTCTCTTTAAAAAAGAAAACAATCACCCAATCTTTTTTTTTTTTTTTTTTGAGACAGAGCCTCAAGCTGTCGCCCTGGGTAGAGTGCTATGGCATCACAGCTCAGAGCAACCTCCAACTCCTGGGCTTAAGCGATTCTCTTGCCTCAGCCTCCCAAGTAGCTGGAACTATAGGCGCCCGCCACAACGCCTGGCTATTTGTTTGTTTGTAGTTGTCATTGTTGTTTGGCAGGCCTGGGCTGGATTTGAACCCACCAGCTCTGGTGTATGTGGCTGACACCTTAGCCTCTTGAGCAACAGGCGCAGAGCCTCACCCAATCTTTTTGAGAGTGAGGGGTCTAGCTCTAAATATATAGCTGTTTAGAAATGGTTAGAGATGGAGAAAATGAATCAGAGTCTAAATTTTTCTTAAACAGACTATCAGTTGCCTCATTTTAGCCTCTCTCTTCATGTCCACTTCCAGAGGTATCAGAGCCTCCAGTTCCTGAGCCTTTTAAAGATTCTGCAGTGTAAGCTTCCTCCACTACTGGGTTACTTAGTATTCCATTTTCTTAGGTTTCATTTACAGTGGCCCATCTGCTTTCTATCTTGCTTTTTTTTTCCGCCTCATTTCTTCTGTTCTCCCAGTCTTTATCAGTTTAGATATATTTTTAAGAGTCACTCTTTACTGTTTTTCTGGTAAGTTCTGGGGAAGCAGCAAAAGCAGATGAGGGTGCCTGATGATCCACTTTACGCCTCTAGGACTATTTTTCCTTTCATTTTTAGTTGACAAGTAATAATTGTAGGTATGTATAGGACACAGAGTGGTATTTCAATGCATGTACACAATGATTGAATTAGGGTAATCAGAATATCCATCACTTTGAACATTTATCATTACTTTTCGTTGTGAGCATTCAAATCCTCTCTTGTAGCTATTTGAAAATATACACTGTTATTTAATTAAATATAAATTACTGTTAACCGCATTCATCCTCTGGTGCTACAGAACGCTAAATTTTCTCCTTCCATCTACTTTTAAGTTTGTATCTGTCAACCAACCCTTCCTTCTCCTCCCCTACCCCATCCTTCCTTACCACCTCGAGTAACTACTCTCTCCTATGAGTTCTATTTTTTTTAGCTCCTGCATGAGTGAGAACATGTAGTATTTATTTTTCTATGCCTGACTTATTTTGCATAAAATAATGTCCTCCACTTTCATCCATCGTACCAAGATGGACAGAATTTTCTTCTTTTTTATGTCTGAATACTATTCCATCATATGTATGCACTACATTTTCTTGATCCATTCATCTATTGATGGACATTTAGGCTGACTCTATATTTTAGTTGCGAATGGTACTGTAATAAACATGAGAGTACAGATATATCTTCAACATACTGGCTTCTTTTCCTTGGATAAATGCCCAGTAATATTTATAGTAGTTCTGTTTTTAGTTTTTGACAACCTCCATGTTGTTTCCCATAGTAGCCAAAATAATTAACATTTCCATCAATAGTGTAGAAGAGTTCCCTTTTCTCCAAATCCTCTCCAGCATTTCTTGTTTTGTGTCTTTTTGATAGCCATCTAACTGAGGTGAGATAATATCTCATTGCATGTCCCTGAAGATTAGTGATGCTAAGCATTTTTTCATAATACTTCTTGGCCACTTACATGTCTTCTTTGGAGAAATGTGTATGTGGATATTTTGCCTATTTTTAAATCAGATTATGTGTTTTCACTGCTGAGTTGTTTGATTGCCTATGTTTGGATATTAGTCCCTCGTCAGATAAAAAATTGACAAACATTTTCTCCCCTTCTACAGGTTGTCCCTTCACTCTGCTGATTGTTTCCTTTGCCCTGAAGGTTTTAGTTTGATGTAGTGCCATTTGTCTATTTTTGTATTTGTTGCCGGTGCTTTTGATGTCTCACCCATAAAATCTTTGCCTAGACCAATGTCCTGAAGCATTTCTCCTGTGTTTTCTTCTAGTAGTTTTGTGCTTCTTCTACCTTTTTTTTTTTTTTAGGATCTCATTCTGTTCTCCAGGCTAGAATGCAGTGGCATCATCAGAACTCACTGCAATCTCAAATTCTGGACTCAAGTGATTTTTCTGCCTCAGGAAGTAGCTGACACTATAAGTTAAAATTATCTGACCACCGTACCCAGCTAATTTTTTCTATTATTTATAGAGGCAGAGTCTCCCAGTGTAGCTCAGGCTGGTCTTGAACTCCTGGCCTCAAGGGATCTTCCCACCTTGGCTTCCCAAAGTGCTAGGGTTACAGGTATGAGCCACTGCACCTGGCCTGAGTCTCTAATTTATTTTGAGTTGGGTTTTATGTATGGTGAGAGACAGGGGTCTTATTTCGTTCTTTTGCATATCAATTCTTCCAATGATTGAAGAGGGCGTCCTTTCTCCAGCGTATGGTCTTTGTGCCTTTCAAACTAATTTTTGATTGTCATCTTTGTCCATTTCACCTCCACAGCTGGATCGTGAGGCTTTGGCTACATATCTGGGAGAAACTCAGTACATTTTTTTTTTGAGGCAGAGTCTCATTATGTTGCCCTTGGTAGAGTGCTATGGCATCACAGTTCATAACAACCTCAAACTCTTGGGCTTAAGTGATTCTCTTGGCTCAGCCTCCCGAGTAGCTGGGACTACAGACACCTGCCACAACACCCAGCTACTTTTTGTTGTAGTTGTCATTGTTTGTTTAGCAAGCCCAGGCAGGGCTTGAACCCACCAGCCTCAGTGTATGTGGCCGGCGCCCTACCCACTGAGCTATGAGTGCTGAGCCAAACTCAATATATCTTTGATGGACAGATGTGTCCTTGCCACAAAAAAATCTGACCAAAAAGGGATCTGTGACACCTTGTCATCAATATTCCTTTAATACTCCACAAATTGGCCCCAGCCAGGACTTCCATTCCAAGGGCCTGCCACCCTCATCCTACCTCTGGAGATCCTTCAACTGTCCCCAGGCTGCTCTTGGGCCCTGTGTAGCCTCTCTCAGGGTCAAGATAGTGCCACAAAGTTGGCTCGGCTTTGGGACAATCATGCCTGGATCAGCTCACAACCTGGCTACTCCCTGTGTGCCCTTGGGTAGGTTCTGACCTGCTCTGCTCACACATGTAAGATGGACTTGGTTAGTGTTGTTGTCCAGCTGCTTCCAGGTGTTTCTCAGCACCTAGGTGACTGGGTGGAGCCATGTGACTTATGAGTAAGCGTGATGTGTGCAGTTCCTGAGCTGCATCACGTAATCACTAATGCACAACCCTCCAGAGCCTTCTTCCCCTTGCCATGGGGATTAGCAGTATTTCATCTGGCAGCCATTCTGTCAGTCTGGGTCTCAGAATAAGAACAAGAATGACATGGAATAGAAGTCCCAGCCAACCTACGAAAGTTGCAAGTAAGAGACAAACCTGGTATAGGCTGTGGGAATGTGAGGGGCTCTTTGTCACAGTGGCGTAACCTTGGCTTCCCTGACTGGTACACCTCATAGAGCTGTGAGGATTTAGGCTGTGCTTGGCAGTCAGCAGGTGCTTAGTAAATGTGATGTCTTTGGTGGTGCCAGGAGACCTGAGAGAGCCTGTGACTCCAGCACATGTTCCACATCCAGGCACAACAGTCGCCTAGGTGGGGAGGCCTGTCCAGGGAAGCCCAGAGGCCTGTGTGGAATGCTGGGCCTCAAGCCACCAGTGGCCTTGGGAAAGGCTTTCTACAGGGCCACTACAGCTAAGGAGTCACAGAGCCCAGGTCCCTGCCCCCTAGCAGCTTATAGAATGAGCATGATGGGAAAAGAACCCACCAACCAGTTAAAGAGCTTCTGGCAATGTGGGTCCCAGCTTGGGTCTGTGGGATTCAGAGATGAGAGCTAGGAGAGGTTTGGTGCCTGGGAGAGCCAGCCACATCCACTCGAGGCCCCATGGCCCCTTCCTCTCTATGCCATCAGCCCACTTCACAAGAGCAGAAACTGAGGCCCAGCCTGTAGAGCAATTTATTCAATTCTGCTCCACTGGACAAACCTTCCTTTGCCAGGCCAGTGGTCCAGCCCGTGTCAGGTGCTGAGGCTCCAAGCTAACAGCATCAAGAGGGGACCAGATGTGTAAGCGAACAAGGTGATAACAATAGTGGACAAATGTGGAGCTGAAAAGTCTCCGAGACAGCATAGAGAGGAAATACTGAGCTGCTTCTAGCCTCGAATCCAAGCCTCTGGATTTCAAACCCACCATAGTTCAGGCCTTCCCTGAAGGAAGGGAGGAAATACCCACTGGATCAGTGGACAAGCAGAGAAAGGGAAGGCGCTTCTGGCAGGAGGACGAGCACAGACCAGATGCAGAGGCTGGGTCAAGTGGGGAATGTGAGGACACAGGGCAGATTATGGGAACCGTGGAGCTGGCCTCATTTCCACCGCAGAGGGCAGTGGTTGTGGAGACCTGGGTGAGTGGCAGCCCCCTTTCTTGCTTCTGTGTACCTGACCTGGAGCTCTCAGCCAGGGTGTCCACGCCACCCAGCACCACCCAGCACCACAAGACACTAATCCCATCGCAGGGCGGGTCTGTGTGGCCTGATTCCTTCTGCAATGCCCTTTCCCACCAGTAATTGCATCTTGATGTCTATGCCATTCTGGTGTCATCATGGGCAGAGGACAGGGACCTGGAATCAAGCTCAGGCTCCACAGCTACCTGGCAGTTTGACCATCTAGAAAAGGGGATAATGCAAACACTTGCCCTGCCCACTTAGGGGACTCCTATAAGACTTGAATAAGAAAATGGCAGGTTTTTCAAAACTTGGCCAGGCGTGGTGGCTCACACCTGTAATCCTAGCACTCTGGGAGGCCGAGGTGGATGGATTGCCTGAGCTCAGAAGTTCCAGACCTGCCTGAGCCATAGCGAGACCTCATCTCTAAAAAAAATAGCTGGATGTTGTAGCGGGGACCTGTAGTCCCAGTTACTCGGGAGGCTGAGGCAGGAGAATCTAGCTTAAGCCCAAGAGTTTGAGGTTTCTGTGAGCTGTGATGCCATGGCATTCTACAGAGGCAACAAAGTGAGACTCTGTCTCAAAACAAAAACAAAGACAAAAAACTTGGCAGTTTTTAAAGAATGTCAGTTTATTTCAGAGTTAAATTTTAACCTTCACAGAGAGTTAGGAAAAGCAGATAAATATGGGTGGCGCCTGTGGCTCAGTGAGTAGGGCACCAGCCCCAAATACCGAGGGTGGCGGGTTCAAACCCGGCCCCGGCCAAATTGCAACAAAAAAATAGCTGGGTGTTGTGGCGAGCACCTGTAGTCCGAGCTACTTGGGAGGATGAGGCAAGAGAATAGCCTAAGCCTAAGAGCTGGAGGTTGCTGTGAGCTGTGACTCCATTGCACTCTACTGAGGGCGACAAAGTGAGATTCTGTCTCTAAAAAAAGAAAGAAAAAGAAAAGCAGATACATTTATCCACATTTTAGAGATAAGGAAACTGAGACACAGAGGTTAAATGACTTGCACAAGTCCCCACAACTAGTGAATGGCAGAGTTGGGGTCGCCATCTGAGTCCTGTGCGTCTGAATCTAGTCTCCGCTTTACCACGTCTCTTCCCTACAAAAAGAAGTGCCATGAAAAGACATTTTCGATGGCTCAGATTCTACCCTTCCAGAAAGGACTTCCCCAGCCTTCAGGGCTCACTGTTCTGGGAGCAGATGAGCAAGAAAGGTGACATCACCCACAGGTACAAACCGGAGGTTCTGCCTCTAGCTGACTTTATCCCTTCGAGTCCAGGGGACCGAGTGCAGCCTGTGAGAAGCTGACGGCTGGAGTCCGACGAAATGTGGCAGAGACAGTTAGCTTGGCCACTCCTTCCAGCAGGGTCAGGTTCTTTGGGGCCATGAAGGTGGCCTTGCCTTCAAATTCCATGTGCCAGAGAGCTGGGTGATTCACGGAGCTCTCCGCCTGCTGTTATTCAATACACCCAGCCTATATATGCTCCCCAAACTCAGCCCCTATGACTAAGCAAGTCAACACGCTGGGGATATTTGATGGGTAAAAGCTGTCGAGGATATTGAGGGGCTGTGTGACTCACAGGCATGCACAACCGTGGGGACAACTCCTCCTAATTATGCCACCTTGACAGTCTGCAAAACACACTTGTACACAGCATCTCGCTGAGCCCTGCAACCACTTTGTAAGCTAGAGGGGACACAACCATCCACCCTGGGCACAGGAGGCTCATGTGGATGGAGACAGCAGCAGTTAGCACTCTGGCCACTAATCGGTCACAACATTCCCTCCAGCCCCTCCGCAATGAGGCCTTGGAACCCTTCCCAGCGCAGCTCTTCATGTGGCCACGGCCACCCAGCTGAGGACTGACATCTCGGGTGCAGTGGAAGTCAACTTCCTAATCAGCGGGGTGACCTTGGACAGGTCTCACCTTCCCATCGAAAACATAGGAAGAGAGCCTAGGAGCTCAATGTTTCTGTGGACTGGTCGCAGACGAGTCCTGTCTCGTGCTCAGGATCTTGTCATCTCTTGTGTGGACCCCGTGATGGTGTCCTTTCTGGGCTCCAGTGCCCTGTGGAAACTGTTGCCAGCACACGCTCCCTAAAGTTCCCCACTCAAGAACTTCTGAAAGCAATCTACAGCCTTCCCACCATACTCTAAGTGTGGAGTGTCCACGCTCTGGCCCTTCTCCCATATGCAAACTCAGTCCCACGACTGCTCTTCACCCACCTCAGGTTTCAGCCATCCCTGTGCGTGGTCCACACGCCCTCTGGCCTCTGCCTGTGCTGTGCCCCATGCCTGGGCTGCCTGCCCTCACTACCATCCCCCATACCCACTTCTCAACATGTTTCGGTCTTAAAGGCCATCACAGTGAATACGACCACCTCCCCAACAATTCATGGATTCCCTGCAATAGAGTGCTCTCTCGCTCTCTGAATTATCGGTGCTTGTTTCTCTCTTTCCACATGCCCATCTCTCGCCTCCCTCTACCCTCTGACTTCCTCACCCAGGAAATTCCAGGTGGCTCTAGCTTTCTGGGCAACAAAGAGGAGTCTCACCCCCCTTTCAATAGAAGCCAAGAAGAAGACATTCACTGAGACCTACTAAGCCCTGGGGTGGGGGCCTGAAGTCTAGCAGGGGCTCTTGACACCAATGGGAGTTCTTTCTCCCTAGGGAGGGGTACAGAGACCGGAGGGGTGGCTTCAGCTCTGAAGGGGACTGGCTTTTGCAAAATCTTCAGCCCTGGTAGGTGGGAGGAGGGAGAAGAAAAAGAGGCCAATTAGGGGACACAGATCTTTTTCTCTCTCTAGAAAACCCACATCTTCCTCCCCTCCAGGAACCTCATTAACCGTGCATTCCTACTGGGAACTTGCTGGAAACAGTAAGGACCAAGACCCTGCCCTAAGTGTCAGAATAAAAATGACAGACACTCACAGGCCTTGGTGCCTGTGCTCAGGATATCCCTACCATTTGGGCTATACTTTCACTCACCCACCTCAACCCCAGCTTGATCCCCCCAGCTCAGTGCCACCTCCTCCAGGGTGGCCTCCCTGACTCTCCCTCTACTGTAGACGCTCCTAGCCCTTTCTCCGAGCCTCTAGTGGACTATTCAGCCAGCGTCACCTCTTTGCTGTCATTTGTGTTCAGCAGCACTGCCCCCAACAGGTTCCATAAGGTCTTTGAGGCCAAATTCTGGGTCCCCCTGGCTCCAAGGGTACTACATTTGCTGACACATATGGGTACCCGTAGAGAACTGTTGTGCAGAAGAAGTGGCAAGTGCCCGACTCTAGGGACATGTCTCGAGGTGCCCTTTACTGAGGTTGGACTGCCTTGCCTCCCAATGAAAAGAGCCTGAAAAAGCTGATGGGGCCCCAGGGAGTAGGGGAGAAAGATTCTGGCCCCCTCCCCACCCCCACTGGCTGAAAACCTTCACTCCAAAGGGAGTGATGATAAAAACCAAAACCTCCTGGACTTATGTCCCAGTCTGGAGCCAGGTGTCCTAGCTCCCCACACACCTGCCCTCACATCTGTGACACCAGTGGGCCTCAGGCTATCTTACCTGGACTTCAGATACCTCATGCAGGTGCCAGCTGAGTCAGAAGGGCCATGTGGCTGCCCTAGATTCAAATCCTGGCTATGTCACTTACTAGCCAGTAACCGTGGGCAAGTGTCTCAGTCTCCTATAAGGACAATTGCACTAGATTGTTTATCGAAGCTCAATTTACATTTGCCAGGACATGGAAACAACCTAAATGCCCATCCACTCTGGAATGGATTAGCAAACTGTACATGCACACCATGGAATATTATGCAGCTATAAAAAAGATGGTGACTTCACATGGAAAATAAAATATCCAATGTACTGAATACTAATATGAAGCCAGTAGATGACCCAATGCATGCCCAAATAGGAGAAAAACTTATTTCAATTCAAGCGGGGGGAAAGGTAACAAGGGAGGCGGAGAGGGTTGGGGTGCTCTCACCGAATGGGCATGGGGTGCAGGGGGTGGGGTCGGCATATACCTTTTGTGTGTGGGCATAACAACAAGACAAGCTTTACTTAACTAAATCAAATATTTTGACCTGGTTGCTTATACCCTCACATTAACCTAAAATAAATTTACTTAAAAAAAACAGAGAGACTTAGTCTCTCTGGGCTCCATGTGCCTCCTTGAAAATAGTCAGCAACATAAGAAGAGGAGAACTACTTGAATTCTCTCCCTCTACCAGGAGCTTTAGTGTTTTCTGTATTCTTTTATGTAAATCAATTCTGTCTTACCACTGAGGGGTGGGGGTGGGGGAATAATGGAATGAAGAATAATAAAATACATGTATTTAGAAAAAAATAAAGATGTGGCCCCACCAATTACCACATCTACAGTGCATCTTGGAAGGGCACAGGCAGAAC